>CM023451.1:35357996-35630496 GCA_013339765.2 Haemaphysalis longicornis | reverse complement strand
CGAAATATATAATAGGGCCGAATGACGTGTGCTTGTCACGTTTCTTTGATTCATTGATAAATAAGCGAAAATATAAGTCGAGAAAAAATCCGCCGTTTTCCGGGAGCGGGACTCGAACCCACATCTCCGCATAACCGGTGCGGTGCGTTAACCAATTACGCTATCCCCACAGCGGCTTCTCTCTCGACTTTAAAGCGGGGGTTTATATTTACAGCTCTGAGGTCAACTAGCGCCGCCCTCGACTACCGCGGGAGACGTAGAACGTCTTCTTTCCCAGCGGCCGCCACGTAAACGGGTCGGAGGTCGGGGTTAGCAATGGCATATCCGAACTGCTGGAGCAGTGCCTCGTAATGCATGTAGCAGAACAGAGATACGGGACGAGGGACTCGGTAAAGATACATATCAAGGTTGCAGTCGTCATTGCCAGTGCTATTCGGCTTTTTTTTGAAATATATATAGGGCCGAATGACGTGTGCTTGTCACGTTTCTTTGATTCATTATAATAGCGAAAATATAAGTCGAGAAAAAATCCGCCGTTTTCCGGAGCGGGACTCGAACCCACATCTCCGCATAACCGGTGCGGTGCGTTAACCAATTACGCTATCCCCACAGCGGCTTCTCTCTCGACTTTAAGCGGGGGTTTATATTTACAGAGCTCTGAGGCCGGTCAACTAGCGCCGCCCCTCGACTACCGCGGGAGACGTAGAACGTCTTTTTCCCAGCGGCCGCCACGTAGAACGTGGTCGGAGGTCGGGGTTAGCAATTGGCATATCCGAACGCTGGAGCCAGTGCCTCGTAATGCATGTAGCAGAACAGAGAGATACGGGACGAGGGACTCGTAAAGATTATCAAGGTTGCAGTCGTCATTGCCAGTGCTATTCGGCTTTTCGAAATATAATAGGGCAATGACGTGTGCTTGTCACGTTTCTTTGATTAAAAATCCGCCGTTTTCCGGGAGCGGGACTCGAACCCACATCTCCGCATAACCGGTGCGGTGCGTTAACCAATTACGCTATCCCCACAGCGGCTTCTCTCTCGACTTTAAAGCGGGGGTTTATATTTACAAGAGCTCTGAGGCGGTCAACTAGCGCCGCCCCTCGACTACCGCGGGAGACGTAGAACGTCTTCTTTCCCAGCGGCCGCCAGTAGAACGTGGTCGGAGGTCGGGGTTAGCAATTGGCATATCCGAACTGCTGGAGCCAGTGCCTCGTAATGCATGTAGCAGAACAGAGAGATACGGGACGAGGGACTCGGTAAAGATACATATCAAGGTTGCAGTCGTCATTGCCAGTGCTATTCGGCTTTTTTCGAAATATATAATAGGGCCGAATGACGTGTGCTTGTCACGTTTCTTTGATTCATGATAAATAAGCGAAATATAAGTCGAAAAAAATCCGCCGTTTTCCGGAGCGGGACTCGAACCACATCTCCGCATAACCGGTGCGGTGCGTTAACCAATTACCATACAGGGTCATTGCCAGTGCTATTCGGCTTTTTTTCGAAATATATAATAGGGCCGAATGACGTGTGCTTGTCACGTTTCTTTGATTCATTGATAAATAAGCGAAAATATAAGTCGAGAAAAAATCCGCCGTTTTCCGGGAGCGGGACTCGAACCCACATCTCCGCATAACCGGTGCGGTGCGTTAACCAATTACGCTATCCCCACAGCGGCTTCTCTCTCGACTTTAAAGCGGGGGTTTATATTTACAAGAGCTCTGAGGCCGGTCAACTAGCGCCGCCCCTCGACTACCGCGGGAGACGTAGAACGTCTTCTTTCCAGCGGCCGCCACGTAGAACGGGGTCGGAGGTCGGGGTTAGCAATTGGCATATCCGAACTGCTGGAGCCAGTGCCTCGTAATGCATGTAGCAGAACAGAGAGATACGGGACGAGGGACTCGGTAAAGATACATATCAAGGTTGCAGTCGTCATTGCCAGTGCTATTCGGCTTTTTTTCGAAATATATAATAGGGCCGAATGACGTGTTGCTTGTCACGTTTCTTTGATTCATTGATAAATAAGCGAAATATAAGTCGAGAAAAATCCGCCGTTTTCCGGAGCGGGACTCGAACCCACATCTCCGCATAACCGGTGCGGTGCGTTAAACCAATTACGCTATCCCCACAGCGGCTTCTCTCTCGACTTTAAAGCGGGGGTTTATATTTACAAGAGCTCTGAGGCCGGTCAACTAGCGCCGCCCCTCGACTACCGCGGGAGACGTAGAACGTCTTCTTTCCCAGCGGCCGCCACGTAGAACGTGGTCGGAGGTCGGGGTTAGCAATTGGCATATCCGAACTGCTGGAGCCAGTGCCTCGTAATGCATGTAGCAGAACAGAGAGATACGGGACGAGGGACTCGGTAAAGATACATATCAAGGTTGCAGTCGTCATTGCCAGTGCTATTCGGCTTTTTTTCGAAATATATAATAGGGCCGAATGACGTGTGCTTGTCACGTTTCTTTGATTCATTGATAAATAAGCGAAAATATAAGTCGAGAAAAAATCCGCCGTTTTCCGGGAGCGGGACTCGAACCCACATCTCCGCATAACCGGTGCGGTGCGTTAACCAATTACGCTATCCCCACAGCGGCTTCTCTCTCGACTTTAAAGCGGGGGTTTATATTTACAAGAGCTCTGAGGCCGGTTCAACTAGCGCCGCCCCTCGACTACCGCGGGAGACGTAGAACGTCTTCTTTCCCAGCGGCCCGCCACGTAGAACGTGGTCGGAGGTCGGGGTTAGCAATTGGCATATCCGAACTGCTGGAGCCCAGTGCCTCGTAATGCATGTAGCAGAACAGAGAGATACGGGACGAGGGACTCGGTAAAGATACATATCACGGTTGCAGTCGTCATTGCCAGTGCTATTCGGCTTTTTTTCGAAATATATAATAGGGCCGAATGACGTGTGCTTGTCACGTTTCTTTGATTCATTGATAAATAAGCGAAAATATAAGTCGAGAAAAAATCCGCCGTTTTTCCGGGAGCGGGAATCGAACCCACATCTCCGCATAACCGGTGCGGCTGCTGTTAACCAATACGCTATCCCCACAGCGGCTTCTCTCTCGACCTTTAAAGCGGGGGTTTATATTTACAAGAGCTCTGAGGCCGGTCAATAGCGCCGCCCCTCGACTACCGCGGGAGACGTTAGAACGTCTTCTTTCCCAGCGGCCGCCACGTAGAACGTGGTCGGAGGTCGGGGTTAGCAATTGGCATATCCGAACTGCTGGTGAGCCAGTGCCTCGTAATGCAGTAGCAGAACAGAGAGATACGGGACGAGGGGACTCGGTAAAGATTACATATCAAGGTTGCAGTCGTCATTGCCGTGCTATTCGGCTTTTTTTTCGAAATATATAATAGGGCCGAATGACGTGTGCTTGTCACGTTTCTTTGATTCATTGATAAATAAGCGAAAATATAAGTCGAGAAAAAATCCGCCGTTTTCCGGGAGCGGGACTCGAACCCACATCTCCGCATAACCGGTGCGGTTGCGTTAACCAATTAACCAATTAAAGTCGAGAGAGAAGCCGCTGTGGGGATAGCGTAATGGTAACGCACCGCACCGGTTATGCGGAGATGTGGGTTCGAGTCCCGCTCCCGGAAAACGGCGGATTTTTCTCGACTTATATTTTCGCTTATTTATCAATGAATCAAAGAAACGTGACAAGCACACGTCATTCGGCCCTATTATATATTTCGAAAAAAAGCCGAATAGCACTGGCAATGACGACTGCAACCTTGATATATATATATATATATATATATATATATATATATATATATATATATATTATATAAACTGGCATGCTGGCGATGGGGCCGAAGGCGTGGTGAACACAAAGTAAGAAACCTCGGTAACAGCAACAGCGGAGGGTTTATTTCGACGTTTCGACTTCGAGACAAGTCTTCTACAGGAATGATGGCTTCGGTTGTTTCGGAAGAGAACATATATGTCGAAAGTGGAAAGCGGGTTTACGAACGGGCCCATAAACGGGCTGTAAAATGCCTTGTTCGCACTTTCCGAACATATGGCGGGACACTCGCTTTCAATCCACGGAAACGCGATCCCTCGGAGCGTCTGGGCGTTAGCATGGTGACGGCTAGCGGCGGAAGATATATTGCCTTCTCTCCTTTGTTCTACAACCCCACTTTCGGACGCTGTTGAGCTTTTCGCGTTTCCGCCACCACTCAAATTCCTGTTCAGTGCTCTTTCATCTCCCTTTCTGCCTTTTTTTTTTTCCTCCAACTATCTTGGCGTCTCTCTCTTCGTTGATCATTTTTTGTTCATTCTTCCAATAAGGAAGATTCCCGCTTCGTGTTTGTGTTGTTCACGTATGTTTGTGTGTGGTATCGTTGGCCATTCGTAAACCCGCTTTCCACTTTCGACATATATGTTCTCTTCCGAAACAACCGAAGCCATCATTCCTGTAGAAGACTTGTCTCGAAGTCGAAACGTCGAAATAAACCCTCCGCTGTTGCTGTTACCGAGGTTTCTTACTTTGTGTATATATATATATATATATATATATATATATATATATATATATATATTATATATTGCCTAGTTATGACGGAGCTGTCATGAAGAGTACTACAACTATGTGTTTATAGCATTCGCGAAACCACGCCCTTCTTTGTGCTTTCAAATTGATGTGCCTGCAATCACGCACCATAGCAAAAAAAGCGTGTATTCACAAATCACGTGAAGAAGCGATTCAATAGCGTTATATTGGATATATACGGTGACAGTACGCATGACGTCATAGGCCTCAGGGTATGTCACATTACATATTTATGATAATTAGGAATCATGCCATATCATCCGTAATCACGTGCACAACAAGAAAAAGAATTTTGACATCACGTAAGCAGCAATTCAAGAGCATTTATTTCATACCTATGATGTGATTACTCGTGGTATAACAAGCCTTACAACTCGCATAAATAATTCATGATCAATGGGTGTGATGCGAGTTCTAAGGTAACATGTTCACAATAACAGGTTTTTTCCGCACATCACGAAAACAAGCAATTCAACAGCGTTTATTTGACACCCATTTTGCGAGTACTCGTGATGTATTACACCTCATAGTAAGTCACGTGACTAATTCATGATCCATTGGAGTCATGCGTCATCATAAGGAATCATATTCACCATGACAAGATTCTCGTACACATCGCGAATACAAGGAATTAACAGCGTTTATTTGACACCCGTGATGCTAATACTCGTCGTGTAATAAGCCTCATAGTAAGTCACGTGACGAATTCATGATCCATAGGAGTCATGCGAAATCAAAAGGAGACATGTTCACTATTACAAGAAGATTTTGCGCATCCCGTAAACAAGCAATTCAACAGTGTTCTTTTCATACCTATGTGGCCAATACTCGTGATGCAATTAACCTCATGGCGAGTCACGTGACTAAATCATGACAACATCTTTGGGAATAATGTTTTCAAAGACAAATTTTTTTGCAAATACCGCAAACAGGCAAATGAATGGCAATCATTTGATACCTATGATGATTTTACTCGTGAAAAATAAACGTCATGGTAAGTCACGTGACTGATTAATCATCCGTAGGAGTCACGCGATATCATAAGAAATTCAATTAACAATTTTTCAACACATCAGCTTCTTTCTTGCATATGTAACTTTCTTTTTACATTCGGGCGGGCGATAACAAGCTCTAAGGCATCACTTTTGACTTTTGACCCTATGTATGACTCACGAGACTATCTCATGCCTAAAACAGGAAGCAATATTCAACTTGACCCACGTGATTTTCTCATCGAGACATTTAATTTGATACCTCACAAGCCCTAGCGGCATCACTTTGACATTTACCCCAATTTATGACTCACGTAACTATCTCACGACCCTAACCAGGAAGCAATTTTTAATTTTTTCAACTTCTTTCCCCTCATCGCGACCTTTAATTTGATACCTCACAAGCCCTAGTGGCTTCACTTTGACTTTTAACCGAATTTGTGACTCACGTGACCACCTCATGACTATAGCCAGGAAGCAATTTTAGATTGTCCCACGTGATTCCCCTCATCGCGACCTTTAATTTCATCCCTAAAAAGCCCTAGTGGCATCACTTTGACTTTTAACCCAATTTCTGACTCACGCCACTATCTCATGACTATAACCAGGAAGCAATTTTTAATTTGTCCCACGCGACTCCCCTTATCGAGACCTTTATTTTGATAGCTCATAAGCACTAGTGGCATCGCATTGACTTTTACCTTGTCCCTCCATACGGCGTTGTTGTTGTCCGTCCACACGCCTCCCCCATTCTCCTCGCCGCGCGAGCTGCGCTCTCCGCCGATCACCCCCTCTCCTGTCCAATAGCGAACTCTCTCGCGAGGGGCATTGGATTGGATTCGATTGGGTTGGCTTGGCTTGGATTGGATTGGATTAAAGTGGATTGTGTTGGATTGTGTTGCGTCATAGCCGCGCCACGTTGCGTCATAGCCGCGGTAGTTCCAGCACCGGCGTTCCGATTTCGGGCACGTGCATAGACTTGATCTTCGCTGCAAATTGCACGGTGGTCCCGTTACTTCACCATCCACTACCCGTACACTTCAGCGACCACAAGGCCGTCATCGTTAACGTTACGCCACGTGTTAAATAAAGAATACATCATACGCGTTCCTCACACGTTTCACGCAATTAGAGAATCAACCCAACGGAAACAACAAGTGAACCCCCAAGAAGCGTCGCATCTCCACAGGGTTCCCCTCGCGGGAAGGTGGGGTAATTTTTAATCTATCACTCATGTGACTACCCGACTACGATAACTATGAAGCAATTCTAAATTGTCCCACGTGATTCCCCTCATTGAAACCTTTACTTTGATACCCCACAAGCCCTTGTGGCATTAATCTGACATTTACCCCAATCTATGACTCACGTGACTATCTCATGACTATGACCACCCAGGCGGCACAGAAAGTGTGTCCCAAGACCAGCCCGTCTATGGCCGCGTTCTGGCATGTCCGGCCAGCATCCAGGTTCTGGCAGCCACTGATCACACGATGGACGGCCAACATTCGGCAACCAGCGCTTCGGTATTTCTCCGGCCGCCCGTGTTCGGACGCACAACGGCAGCTGCCCGGCTGGCAGATATTCAGTTGCCTTTCGGCTGCCGATGTTGACAAAGAAATCGGCCGGAGTACGGCTTTAGGGCATCCGTTTTTCCTTCGGGAAGCGGTGTTCAGCTGAAGCACGGCCAGCGAGCGGCCATAGGATATCCGTATTCTTGTGGCAGTTGGTGTTCGAAAGGAGACCGGCCGTAGCGCGACTGCCGCGCATCCGCTCTTTCAACGGTGAACCGCGCGTCCGGCGGCAGAATATTCGTTTTCTTCGGGCAGCCGGTGTTATGAAGTCGACCGGCCGACTTACGGCCTCAGAATGTACGTTTTTCATTTGGTTAGCGGTCGTCGGCCGAATTACGGCAAGCGAACGGCCGCAGAATTTGCGGCAACCGGTGTTCAAGAGGAGACCGGCCTTCGTAAAGTATCAGGTTATACGTCATTATGCGAACAACGGCGCGCGTCTGGGCGCCGAAAATTCATGCACAGACGCGCTTGGAAGAAGACCCGCCGATGTAGGACCGGTTTTTCGATGGGTGAAGAAAGAGCCGTTAGGAAGTCGAATGACGCAGACACGTTTTTCATCCGCTCGGTGTTTCTGCGTTTTAAATGAACGAACTACGTTTGTCAAACAGTAAGGAGTGTTCTAGTTGAACGGGCAAGGTGCAAGGACTCAATGGACATTACCTGGGAAACGTTTAGACCATCGAAATGCCATTTATTGCCACAAACAGACTGTGCAACACCGACGGGTGAGCTAAGCCTCGCCAGTCATAGCCGCTACAACGCCTCGCACGTCGGCTTCGTCGACGCATCAGCTCGAGGCTATTCGCCCCCTCAAGAAATGGAGACCATTGGAGACATCGACCCGGCAGCGATGTCCGACCCGAGATGGCGGTGGTTCACCAAAATAAGTGGCCTTAAAGGGTGTCGAGCAAGCGGCCACCACGCAGGAGCTCAACCGGCGCCATGTCAAGGACTCCCCACCAAAGAAAGGCAAGGGCGCGCAAAAGCGCAATTTTCCGGCTATTCTTCTCACAATAATACTGCGAAAAACAATGTGCACTATATTGTTTGTAATAAACGTAGAAGAGGCTAAGCTCGTGCATTGGTAAGCGCAACTTCGTGCCCTGCTTCATTTGGATTTTATTACTGTCTATGTAGAAACACGTGTTATTTTAAATTTGCCATAACAACAGAGCCTTGTGAATGACGAAGCCTGTATGTTAATTTAGTTGCGGTGTTTGAAGGTGACCTTAGCTACACTTTGGAAATTATTCATTTGTTTAGACATAATCGCCAGCATCCTAGCAAACACAAATTTCATCGGGTTTTTCTTGCTCCACGCAGCTTGTTGAGTTCGCGCACGATTTGTCTCTAGCAATAGATAAGCTTAAAGTAGCTGACTATTTTCTTGTGCAGCAAAAAATCATTTGACGGTGTTTCATATCACCTTCTAATTAGTACATTGCGGGCAATAAACTGAATCAATCGGTTATTGCATGGATAGCCGAGTATATCTCTCTAAGACAGCAGTTGGTCGCTCTCAATGGTTGTTCGTCTGGATATGTTCCCACGACCTCAGGAATTCCCCAAGGCTCCGTTGCGGGCCCTCTTTTGTTTGTGTGGCCTCAAATCTTTGTTAAAAATGTTCGCGAATGACTGTGTAATTTACAGGACTATAGCGAATGAACGGGATCCCGAATACTTGCAGCATGATTCAATTTAATAACATCCTGGTGTGCTGCTTCAGAAAAGTTGTTGAATATTAAAAAGTGTGTTAACATCAACTTTACAAGAAAACCTTCATTCCAATTGAATGCGTATACAGTAAATTACACGGCTTTAAGAACGGCCGGGGAATATAAATGACGAGGAGTTTATTTAAGGAGTTGTTGGAGAAATAGGCACGTTCACAGCATAAAAGTTACGGCTGCACGTGTTTTTGGCTTTCCGAGATAAAATTTCAGCGAACCTCCACCTAAATTAAAAGAACAACCGTATTTCACTCATGTGCGCTCAATGTAGGAGTACGCATGTGTTCTCTAGGATCCTTACAGCAAAGAGCTGGTTGATATGCTCGAAAACATGCAGAATAGGGCAGTGCGATTCGTATTAGGTATTGGCACTGTCAACTTAGGATGAGGAAAGTAAAAAGTGCGTCATCCCTATTTCATATTTGCCGCGCTTTCGAGGCGCTTTTTCAAAGAAAGTGCTACGAGTTGTGCCGCGCCTCCGCCAGATGGCGCCACGGGTCCCGCGACCGAGAGAAGACGCAGTGAAACATCCCCCTCGCGAGGGGCACGATCAAATGCAGAGCGTTTCCGGGGGCGCAGGACGTTAAGTAGTTTGCGTTACGTTAATGTTGTTGCACTTGTGGCAACTGCTGACGAGAGAGCGCTCGTGAGCAGTAATTTCGTAGGGTCCTATTCTGTGTCGGCTTTGTGGCCCAGTAGGTAGAGCACCACGTACATTGCGTTCCGCCCGCAGGGTCGAGGGATCGAAACCGGGCGCGGGATAGTGTTTTTTTATATAGTAGGGAGGGGTGCGGTGCGGACAACGGACGTCAACACGGGTGACATCGGGAGTTACTGAAATGCTCTGCATTTAAAAGAAAACTTAAATGGTAAGACGGGAAAGATCATAGACGAAACCTGAGGTTCAAGTTTTTTGTAATATCTGTCATTCGAAAACTGGAACAGAAGGGGAGAAGTATATCCAAGCGCCATTCTACATATCCCAAAGTGGGATCGGTTGCTTGAGGCAAATTATTAACTTTCCTTAAGGTGACGCTTTCCGCGATTCATTTTATTTTAGATCAAGATGAGAGTGTAATTATCTTCCACGTATGATTTTATCCACGGTTTATAATGGCGATTTTCACCGCGCTTTGTAGAAATTAATTTGTTATTTGGTCTCATATTTGATGCTTAGTGTTATGTATCTCCCTGCTGTAATGCATGCAAGGGCAAGCAGGTATCAAATAATTAAATAAATAAATAACTGAACAAATAAATAAATAAATAGGTAAAAAATAAGTAAATAAATAAATAAATAAACTTGCGGAGCCGCAAGTTCGCCTCCGACGGGTTGAGAACCCTACGCATTCAAACTTGACCAATGAAATATTTATTGCTTTATTCGTTGCAGTATGCAAGGTTTGCTGTATGAATACTGCAATTGCTAAGTTATTTTTTGAAAGAAAATATGAAACTCTCGTCTTATGCCTTTCCTTGCGTGAACACAGAGGGATACAACTGCAGCCATCTGAAGAAGGGCGTCATTCGCAGCACGTCTAGAATTTTCTTAACGTAGTACGACTTTAGAGAAAAATTAAGTTCTTTTGGACTATTAATGAGTGTGCACGTAACTCATGAAAACAACATAAAAAATATATTGAAACTGAAAGTACTTCTTTGATCTCTTCTAGGATCAGCCCTGTGAAAGATCATCAGAAAAGTTGATCGAGTAGAAAATTTCTTTGCAAGAAAAATGGGCAAATACTGGACATACGTTTTGTGTGAACTAAATTATATTAAATGCTGCTGAGTGTTTTGCGGAGTACCGAACCACTTCGTGAAGGCATTCGCACCGGTTCTATATACAAAAAAACTGGTCAAGTAGCTGTTGTAAAAATAGTTGATTCAGTCAAAGCATGGAAGTATTGTCTTAACAGAAATTGCCTAAAACCGGCACTTTCATCTTTGTGAAATTCAACCCACTAAAGCATGCGCCTTCCGCACCCCCCCCCCCCCCCCCATCCTTCCTTGTTTATTACAGGTAAGGCGCCCCACAGAAGATATCAGGACCTGGACAAGAAATCGATTCCAACTCTTCAAACAAATAAATATTAGCTGTATTCGACAGTAAAAGAGGCACAGCAATTAAAGGAACGACCATTTGTGAGCACTGTTGAATAAATTAATTTTGGTGTAAACTGACGCTTATAATTAGGCCAGGCTGCGCTGAAGGCTGGACGGCTCGTGGTTGCGCGCGGGCTCACTTTGATGTGGGTACAGTACACCCAAAATGGTGGGTTTGTGCTGCTGGACAGCGCGATTGAGTCATCTGCTTCCGCTGCATGCAGTGGTCGTCCACCGGCCTCAGTACAGTTAACGTACTGTGGCTGAACTACAATGCCCGTAGCATGGCCGGGCCGAATTTCCGGCAGCTTTATTCCGGCTGGAGTCCGACGACCGCATCTCGGCTGTCCTCCGGTGGCCGTACTCCGGCCGCACACTGGTGGCTTTGGGATGGCCGGAGCCCTACGGCTGGAATATGGCGGTATGAACGTAAGCCGGTCGACTGGCCGACGGACACTGGCCGTTGGACAGTGATGGGAGTACGGCCGTATACGGCCAAAAGGCCCACATTTGGACACGGGCCGAACATGGATGCCGGAGAAAGGCCGGGCAGAAAATCACCGGCCAAAGTACACCGGCTTGAGTAAGGCCGAACAGTCCTGTGCTGACTGGGCAGGAAGCTATTTTTAATTTGTCGCACGTGACTCCCCTCATTGAGACCTTTAATTTGATACCTCACAAGCCATAGTGACATAAATTTGACTTGTAACCCAATCTATGACTCACGTAACCATCTCATGACTATAACCAGCCCAGGCAGCACAGGACTGTTCGACCTTACTCAAGCCGGTGTACTTTGGCCGGTGATTTTCTGCCCGGCCTTTCTCCGGCATCCATGTTCGGCCCGTGTCCAAATGTGGGCCTTTTGGCCGTATACGGCCGTACTCCCATCACTGTCCAACGGCCAGTGTCCGTCGGCCAGTCGACCGGCTTACGTTCATACCGCCATATTCCAGCCGTAGGGCTCCGGCCATCCCAAAGCCACCAGTGTGCGGCCGGAGTACGGCCACCGGAGGACAGCCGAGATGCGGTCGTCGGACTCCAGCCGGAATAAAGCTGCCGGAAATTCGGCCCGGGCCATGCTACGGGCATTGTAGTTCAGCCACAGTACGTTAACTGTACTGAGGCCGGTGGACGACCACTGCATGCAGCGCAAGCAGATGACTCAATCGCGCTGTACAGCAGCACAAACCTACCATTTTGGGTCCACTGCACCCACATCAAAGTGAGCCCGTGCGCAACCACCAGCCGTCCAGCCTTCAGCGCAGCCTGGCTTAATTATCAGCGTCAGTTTACACCAAAATTAATTTATTCAGCAGTGCTCACAAATGGTCGTTCCTTTAATTGCTGTGCCTCTTTTACTGTCGAATACAGCAAATATTCATTTCTTGTCAGAGCTGGAATAGATGTATTGTCGAGGTCCTGATATCTTCTGTGGGGCGGCTTACCTGTAATAAACAAGGAAGGATGGGGGGGGGGGAGGCGGAAGGCGCATACTTTAGTGGGTTGAGTTTCACAAAGATGAAAGTGTGAAAGTGCCGCTTTTAGGCAATTTTTTTAAGACAACACGTTCATGCTCTGACTAAATCAACTATTTTTACAACAGCTGCTTCACCAGTTTTTTTGTATATAAAACCGGTGCTAATGCCTTTACGAAGCGGTTCGGCACTCCACAAAACACTCACCAGCATTCAATATAATTTACTTCACACAAAAAGTATGTCCAGTATTTGCCCATTTTTCTTGCAAAGAAATTTTCTACTCGATCAACTTTTCTGACGATCTTTCACAGGGCTGATCCTAGAAGAGATCAAAGAAGTACTTTCAGCTTCCATATATTTTTATGTTGTTTTCATGAGTTCCATGCACACTCCCTAATAGTCCAAAAGAACTTAATTTTCCTCTAAAGTCGTACTACGTTAAGAAAATTCTAGACGTGTTGCGAATGACGCCCTTCTTCAGATGGCTGCAGTTGTATCCCTCTGTGTTCACGCAAGAAAAGGTGTAAGACAAGAGTTTCATATTTTCTTTCAAACAAATAACTTAGCAATTGTAGTATTCATACAGCAAACCTTGCATACTGCAACGAATAAAGCAATAAATATTTCATTGTCAGGTTTGAATGCGTAGGGTTCTCAACCCGTCGGAGGCGAACTTGCTGCTCCGCAAGTTTATTTATTTATTTATTTATTTATTTATTTATTTATTTATTTATTTATTTATTTATTTATTTATTTGACACCTGCTTGCCCTTGCATGCATTACAGCAGGGAGATACATAACAATAAGCATCAAATATGAGACCAAATAACAAATAATTCTACAAGCGCGGTGAAAATCGTCATTATAAACAGTGGATAAAATCCATACGTGGAAGATAATTACACTCTTATCTTGATCTAAAATAAATTATCGCGCAAGGCGTCACCTTAAAGGAAAGTTAATAACTTGCTTCAAACTAGCGATCCCGCTTTGGGATATGTACAATGGCGCTTGGATATACTTCTCCCCTTCTATTCCAGTTTTCGAATGATAGATATTACGAAAAAATTTCAACCTCAGGTTTTGTCTATGATCTTTCCCGTCTTACCATTTAAGTTTACTTTTACTTTCCCTCATCCTAAGTTGACAGTGTCAATACCTAATACGAATCGCACTGCCCTATTCTGTATGTTTTCGAGCGTATCAACCAGCTCTTTGCTGTAGGGATCCCAGAAGACACATGCGTACTCCTACATTGAGCGCACATGAGTGAATTACGGTTGTTCTTTTAAGTTAGGTGGAGGTTCGCTGAAATTTTATCTCGGAAAGCCAAAAACACGTGCAGCCGTAACTTTTATGTTGTGAACGTTCCTATTTCTCTAACAACTCGTTAAATAAACTCCTCGTCATTTATATTCCTCGGCCGTTCTTAAAGCAGTGTAATTTACTGTCTACGCATTCAATTGTAATGAAGGTTTTCTTGTAAAGTTGACGTTAACACACTTTTTAAGATTCAACGACTTTTCTGAATCAGCACACCAGGATGTTATTAATTTGAATCATGCTGCAAGTATTTTGAACCACGTTCATTCGCTATAGTCCTGTAAATTACACAATCATTCGCGAACATTTTTAACAAAGATTTGAGGCCACACAAACAAAAGAGGGCCCGCAACTGATCCTTGGGGAATTCCTGAGGTCGCGGGAACATATCCGGATGAACAACCATTGAGAGCGACCAGCTGCTGTCTTAGAGAGATATACTCGGCTATCCATGCAATAACCAATTCATTCAGTTTATTGCCCGCAATGTACTAACAAGAAGGTGATATGAAACACCGTCAAATTCTTTTTTACCGCACAAGAAAATAGTCAGCTACTTTAAGCTTATCTATTGCTAGAGCCAAATCGTGCGCGAGCTCAATAAGCTGCGTTGAGCACGAAAAACCCTCGAAATCCGTGTTTGCTAGGATGCTGGTGATTATGTTTAACCAAATGAGTCATATCCCAAGTGTAGCTAATCCAATTTCAAACACCGCAACTAAATTAACATCCAGGCTTCGTCATTCACAAGCCTCTGTTGTTATGGGAAATTCAAAATAACCCTTGTTTCAAAATAGGCAGTCATAAAATCCCATGAAGTAACATAGTGCAGGTCACGAAGTTGAGCCTACCAATGCACGAGCGTAGCATCTTCTACGTTTATCACAAACAATATAGTGCACATTGTTTTTCGCAGTATTATTGTGAGAAGAATAGCCGGAAACTTGCGCTTTTGCGCGCCCTTGCCTTCCTTTGGTGGGGAGTCCTTGACATGGCGCCGGTTGAGCTCCTGCGTGGTGCCCGCTTGCTCGACACCCTTTGAGGCCACTTATTTTGGTGAACCACCGCCATCTCGGGTCGAACATCCCTGCCGGGTCGATGTCTCCAGTGGTCTCCATTTCTTGAGGGGGCGAATAGCCTCGAGCTGATGCGCCGCCGAAGCCGACGGGCGAGGCATTGTAGGGGCTCCGACTGGCGAGGCTTAGCTCACCCGTCGGTGTGGCACAGTCTTCTTGTGGCAATAAATGGCATTTCGGTGGCCTAAACGTTTCCCTGGTAATATCCAGTGAGTCCTTGCACCTTGCCCTTCACCTAGAACACTCATTGCTGTTTCACAAACGTAGTCGTTCATTTAAAACGTAGAAACACCGAGCGGATGAAAAACGTGTCTGCGCCATTCGACTCCCTAACGACTCTTTCTTCACCCAGGGAAAAACGGTCCTACATCGGCGGGTCTTCTTCCAAGCACGTCTGTGCATGAATTCTCGGCGCCCAGACGAGCGCTGTTGTTCGCATAATGACGTATAACCTGATACCTTACGAAGGCCGGTCTCTTCTTGAACACCGGTTGCCGCAAATTCTGCGGCCGTTCGCTTGCCGTCATTAGGCCGAGGACCGCTAACCAAATGATAAACGTACATTCTGAGGCCGTAAGTCGGCGGTCTCCTTTATAACACCGGCTGCCCGAAGAAAACGAATATTCTGCCGCCGGACACGCGGTTCACCGTTGAAAGAGCGGATGCGCGGCAGCCGCGCTACGGCCGGTCTCCTTTCGAACACCAACTGCCACAAGAATACGGATATCCTGTGGCCAGTCGCTTGCCGTGCTTCGGCTGAACACCGCTTCCCGAAGGAAAAACGGATGCCCTAAAGCCGTACTCCGGCCGATTTCTTTCTCAACATCGGCAGCCGAAAGGCAACTGAATATCTGGCAGCCCGGCAGCTGCCGTTGTGCGTCTGAACACGGGCGGCCGGAGAAATACGGAAGCGCTGGTTACCGAATGTTGGCCGTTCATCGTATGATCAGTGGCTGCCAGAACCTGGATGCTGGCCGGACATGCCAGAAAGCTGCCATAGACGGGCCGGTCTTGGGACACATTTTCTGTGCCGCCTGGGAGGAAGCAATTTCTAATTTGTGCCACGTGTTTCCCCTCATCGAGACCTTTATTTTGATACCCCACAAGCCCTAGTGGCCTCACATTGACCTTTAACGTAATCTATGACTCACGGGACCATCTCATGACTATAACCAGGAAGCAATTTATAAATTGTTCCACGCGATTCTCCTCATCGATACCTTTACTTTGATACCTCACAAGCCATAGTGACATAACTTTGACTTTTAACCAAATCTATGACTCACGTGACTATCTCATGATTATAACCAGAAAGCATTTTTTAATTTGTCCCACGTGACGCCCCTCATCGAGACCTTTAATTTGATACCACACAAGCCCTAGTGGCATCACATTGACTTTTAATGTAATCTATGACTAGCGACGTGACTATCTCATAACGTGATCCCCCTCATCGAGACCTTTAATTTGATTCCTCACAAGCCCTAGTGGCGTCACTTTGACTTTTAACCCATTTTGTGAATCACGTGACTATTATCATGACTATAACTAGGAAGAAATTTTTAAATTGTCCCACGTGATTCCCCTCATCGAGACCTTTCATTTGGTACCTCACAAGCCCTAGTGACGTCACAGTGACTTTTAACCCAATTTGTGAATCACGTGGCTATCTCATGACTATAACCAGGAAGGAATTTTTATTTTGTGCTACCTGATTGCGCTCATCGAGCCCTTTAATTTGATACTTCACAAGCCATAGTGACATACTTTTACTTTTAAGCCAATCTATGAGTCACGTGACTATCCGATGACTTTAACCATATAGCAATTTTTAATTTTCGCACAGGATTCCTCTCATCGAGACCTTTAATTTGATACCTCACAAGCACTAGTGCCATCACTTTGACTTTTAACCCAATCTAGGGCTCACGTGACTCTCTCATGACTGCAACCGGGAAGCTATTTTTATTTGTCCCACGTGATACCACTTATCGAGGCCTTAAATTTGATACCTCACAAACCCTTGTGGCATTAATCTGACATTTAACCCAATCTATGACTCACGTGACCATCTCATGACTATGAGCAGGAAGCAATTTTTAATTTCTCCCACGTGATTCCCCTTACCGAGACAATTAATTTGGTACCTCACAAGCCCTGGTTACATCAATTGGACTTTTAACCAAATCAATGACTAAAGAATAATGAATTATGTACCTATATTAGGTAATTAATTAAACCGAACGCGTGTCGCCCGGACCTAATTTCTGACAAAAAAATGCGAGTTTCGTACAACTAACATCATCACGGTAACGAGCGGTTGCCCCTTTAAACAACACGGAAACACGCGTTCGCCACACCTACACGCCAGGGCATGTCCCAACCATTTTTGCGATTTTTTTCCCCGGGTAGCGCTGTTGAATGGCGCCAGCAGCGCCACCTGTCTGTCCCACGTTCGGGCCCTTAATGGGTTTCGACAGTTAGGCATTCTGGCAGTTTCCCCTAAAATTTTGAGTAAGCGAGCAATTTAAATGCGATAATTCATACCCATGACACCATCCTCGTATTCAGTAAAGTAATTAGGCGAGAGTGCTGGATAGTCGCGTGACTGTTTTATTGCGCAGTTCTTAGGTCGTCTGGTTAAACTGGTCACGTAAACTAGTCGTCTAACTTGGATGAAAATACACAGCGCCCGGATTTGTAGTGGTTGCCAACAAAATTACAAAGCGCTGTCATGTGTTGTGCACTGCGTGGGTCCTGGGTTATATTGGTTCGCGCCTGGATTATATTCAGGCGCCTCTTCCTCTTTCCTCTTCCACTCCACCGAGCGTTATCCACTCGTTCCAGCCGGCCTCCCACACTTCTGTTCTGTCCGCTTCCCATTGGCCAAGGTCATCCGCTTGTGTGGCTTGCTGCTGCTTCCTTATCAACAAGGGTGGATGATGGCAATCCTTTGCGGGGTCGTGTTCCCGCGCTTGCGTCACCGTAGTCGTCAAAACGAGCGCGTCACCTCACACATCCCCCCTCAGAAAAGTTTTTGTACGAAACAGACGACACACAACACACAACACACACACACACACACACACACACAACACACAACACACACAACACAACACACACACACACACACACACACACACACACCACACACACACACACGCACACGCACGCACGCACGCACGCACGCGCGTGTGGAGCAGCATCACATGCACCAGATGTCTTCCGCAAGTCCTCCAAAAGAAAGCACTCCACGATTCGCAGTGCTAAGGTACAAACACTCGACATCCAAAAGTGTGCAAAGCACCTGGAAAGTACGCAACCAGTGCATATAGAATCTTCTGAAGCGACAGCCATTGACAGCCATTGGCCTGCGGCTGCGACCCATCTTTACAAACTGAAGGCCAGTCTCCCTTGACTGGCATCATCATCATCAGGGATCGCGCTTCACGAGCGCACGCATTGCTTCTTTCTCTTCACTTTACCGCTCGACGTTCTGTTAAATGCAGACCTTGATGATCGCTTCTTTCCTACCTTGACGCTCGAGTCTCGCCCTTGGGGGTCGACGGATCCCACAATACACATAGACTCAGAAAGTGCCTTATTCCGGCAGACTATTACCAACTAAAGACATGGAGACTGACTGAGTTCGTAACTTCAAAGCTGAATGGCTGCAGCAACAGAGTTTGTGTTTTTTTCGCCTACGGTCCCTGAACCGTGGACTGACAGTAAGGCTGCTGTTGCTTACCTCCCTAGACTCGGACGGCAGAGAGCCGACGCCACTGGGAGGTACTTGCTCGAGAGGGTTATCAAAAGGAGGTTTGCGTCCATCCTTCCAAGCTTGATCTTTCAAGAATGTCTTTTCGCAAGATTCGCAGGAATGGACGTGCACACTCACCTAGGTTAGGATTCTCGGCCAATTAAAGGCGTCCAAAACTCGACGTGTGGTCTCCTTGATGCCGAAGTGCCCACCCAATGGGCTGTTGTGCACCTGGCTCAATATTTCGGACCGAAACTTCTTTGGCACTACGACCTGTTGATGCACGTGTCGTGGCGTTTCGTACCTTCTCCAGAGAAGTCCGTTCTTTACAAAGACCGTATTGATGTCCAAACGGCTTTCCGCGTACTCCCTTGGCAAACTTTTTTCAGCACATCCTCAGGGTTCCGTCCTTTGCTTCTTCAGCGCGAAGCTCCTGCGAGATACATTTTTATTACGTTTAAGTTCATTGTTGGTCTCGCAAGCATGGAACGGTCCTCCCACGCGGTGTCGGGATTAGAGGCATCGCATGCACCTGGGATATTGCCCAGGATGACATCCAAGATTGGTATGTCCAGGCATTTTGCGATTGCCTTCTCCGAAAAAAGGCGATGACATCCCTACTATAGTTCATCTCACAAGCTAGCTGCAGCACTGTGGAGGCTACATTGTTGTCCCCCTCAGGGCGCCTAACTCACCGCGAAGGAAGCGACAAAAGGCGCCGGGGCCGTGCGGTGCCACTTGCCGAGAGGGGAGAAGGGAGTGTCCTTTCAGGACCCCTTCACGGCGGATTAGGCGCCCTCAGTGGGCGCACTATTGATAACAATGTAGCCTCCACAGTGCTGCAGCTAGCTTGTGAGATGAACTATAGTGCCTCTTGTACCTCAACACTAGCCCCGCCTGCTAGTCGCATCGTTGCTCTTGAGCCCGTTAGAGCCGAATCCGGAACAAGAGACCGACGGACCACCATCGTGTTGCTTACGGTGTCCCTCAAGACAGAAACTCTTTCCAAAGAGTTCACCTTCTATCACAGGAAGCCGCAGTAATCTAGTTTTATTCTGTACGTACTACCAAGCTGGTAGCTGTCGCTCCTCGGTCATACTAGGAACAGGACTGCTCGTGACGAGGTCTCCCCATCCTGTCCTTCGAAGGGACGCATTTGTGTTCTGTCGGTGAAAAACGGCAAGCCGCCGTTTGATTTTCGTGAACTATTTTAAGGCAAGACTTAAAGTCGTGGCCCATCCAACGGCAACCAGAACCATACAGTTGCTTGCACCTCGAGTGACACTCCGAGGCATATTGTGCCACGTTTCGTCACCCATAAAACAGCGCGTGGCTCTAGTTCCGGCCGTTGCTTTTCCGTTCGTGTCTTTTTGCACGATGCCGGATACTGCTGCTCTTGAAACCGCAGCATGTTAACATGATGCTGGCCCTCCAAGAAGTTATCCGCCGCTTATGCCATCTCCGAGAGTCTTTTACCGTCTCTTTCTTTAAGGAAGACTGCTAACGTGCTGTGGCAGTAAGTTTGAGACTGTTCGGCGACAATCAAGTCCCGTACTCCATCGCATGTTTTTGACGACACTAACATTTCTAAAAAATGTGTGACTGTAAATGCCAACCGCGTATAACTCCAAAGACCCGCTTCGGTTTGTCTCGTGACTTTCGTGTTCATTTTTTGTGCCCACTACACGATCTCTTAGAACAAGGCTAATGGACCTTCAATTGAGCTCTGGTGTTTAACTATTGATAGCACGGTCTACAAACGGTAGGCTTTTTCAATAAACAAGTGCTTTCACCGCAACAGAACTGAGCACAAAAACCTTTCAACTAAACATCAATAAAAATACGGCGAGCCCTCGTGAAAACCTTAACAAAATATTAATACGACATTCAGTTGAATCTCAACTGACACTCAACGGAAAATCAACAAAAGCTTAGTGAGCACTCGTAAAAACCTCGACAGAATATCAATACCAAATTCAGTTGAATCTCAACAGGAACTCAACAGAAAATCAACGGGAATTGCACGTAAGAAACCCAACAGAAAATCAATGAAACCACGGTGGCCATTTTTCCTGAAAAACTCAGCAAATCCTCAACAGAATCACAACAGAAATTCTTTGGATACTCAACAATGTTTGTTGAGTCAATTCAACAAAATTTTGTGTGAAACTCAACAAACATTTTTGTAAGGGTAGATGCTTCGCCGTTTCACCATTTTGCGGCGTATTCTGCCTGAACTTCTCACGGTATCCTTGTGCGGTGAAATGAAAGCTTTGGAGTATGGCCAGTTTAGTCTGATCGTAGTCCATGGAGTCCTCAGGAGATAGTAGACCGAACACCTTAAGGCGCCTCTCCTGCTCGGCACAATCTATGGGCTGTGGCCCATTTCTCTTTTGGCCAGCGCTGACCGGTGGCAACTTGCTCAAAGCGCTTCAGGTAAGCATCCAAGTCACTGTGAGCTTCATTGAAGACGGGCATGAAGTTATGCTGATTCAAGTTAAACCCTGCGCCTTTCGTGAATGCCGCGTCAGTAACAGTTGCGCCAGAGTCTCTATTCTCTCCGATTTCCGCTAATGTGAATCTTAGCTGCAAATTATTTTCTTTCCTTTCTTCAATGGAGTTTCATTTGAATCAGATAGGTCGAATATTTTCCTTGTCTGAAGTGTACTGGTTCATTTACCTGAAATGTGAACATATTTACAAAATATTCACAAGATGGTTACAAGTGGCCAGAGTGACCGTTCCGGCATCATTGTTGTCAGCCACGTCCCGTTTGGCTACTATCTGCCTTAAGAGAGGGTCCCTGGCACTGGTGTATTTTTTTTTTTTTTTGCGTTTTACACGTCTACATTTGGCCGCTCTTGTGGTGTGTACTGCTTTTTTATTCAGGTATGGTCATACGGGATATGCTTCTTTCCAAAAATTGTATAAAGCTATGCATAAAAGAAAACTGTGTCACGGTGCGCCTTAAGTCAGGAATGTTGCAAGCAAATATGGTACACACGCGAACAACTTTTGCTCTGATGTTATTGCGTAAATAACTACCCTGCTTATATATATCGTTTATATAGCAGAACAAAAAAATCTGGGCCCTATCAGTTACACCAACTGCCCCGTTTCATGCGGAAATGCCACCGCGAAAGCTCACTGGTTATGTTGTCGACGCTCAAGCTGCCCTGCTCTTGCCTTGCGTGGAGACGCGTCGACGCGGACCTTGCGGTGACGTGGTGCTGTCCTCGTGCGGTCAGCCCCCACAACTACGCGTCAGAAAAAATCCCATGCGCCAAGCCAGTTTTGCGAAGGCCGTAAGGGGAGCGCGGGAAGAGGAAAGTCGAGTCCGGCCGTGATTCTGCCTATCTCAAACCAGGCGTTATCACTAGGTGTCTCCCGCGCAGTCCGGGAGCACGCCGCTCGAGTGTTACAGACAAGCCTTTTGCCGATTGTCCGTTTCGTTTAAAAGTGAGTGTTAACAAGCTGGAAGTTTATGTTGAATATTTTCACACGCACATGTGTTAAAGGAGCCATGAAGACAAAACACAAGTTTGTGTTATTCGAAAGATTTCGTGTTTTATAGTGCTCCCTGCGCTTGTCCGAGTGCAAACGATGCTTTCTTCACTGAGAAATTAATTAATTTAAGTCAAAATATTAATTTTCCCGCTAAATCATGCGTTTTCGTGGTCTGCAATGACATCACAGGGCCGTGTTTACCGTTAGTGGAACCTAGATGGCGCCACCACACCGTGGCAAGCAGTTTTCTGCCTTAGGTTTGTTCGTGGAGACAATCGTTTCGTGAAACATGGTGCTCGCTCGACAAATACGGTCACGTAAGACATCGTCGCTTGCGTCAATCGGCCAGTGTCGTCTGAAATAACCCCAAAACCCCGCAGTCCTGTGCAGCTAAACCAAGCATAGTGCGCGCAGTACCAACATCAGTACGCATCGTACTTCTATGTTTACGTGTGCTTTCGTAACTTCGACTGTTTGTCCCATCATTCTAAGGGCTTTAAAAAGAATGTGCCATACATTTAAGCGCAAATAGCTCGTTCGGCAAGCTTATAAGCTCTGCCTAATTTGCGTTTGCTTTTGCCGCCCTCCGCCAATCGAAGAGCTGTCTCGTATGACATCATAGGTTCTTTTGCGGGAATGGAGCTAGTGGGTCGCATGGCCATTTCCTTTTTTGCTAATTATGTAGGTTATTTGAGCGAAGTTTACGTTAAAAGTGGTGTCAGTATGATTCAAACGAGGCAATCTTTTGAATCGATGAACCAAACTTGTGTTTTCTCTTCATGACTCCTTTAAGTAGGCTGCTAGGTAACACTGTAGTTAGTAATCAGCTTGCGTTTAACACTGCAATGAATGCTTTTTACGCACTACAGGCGCGAATAAGTAAGAATGCTTCCCGCGGCGGAGGGGCGGATGCAGCAAAGAGAACACCTCTCCAAGCTGGAAATACGAAGAATACTGCTGTCTTCAAGGCTGATGGGAGCATTATTGCAAAATAAGTTATCGTTTACATCTACCTAAATTTTTCCGTTTTGTAAGCATCTGAAGTTGCTAGACACAGTAGGAATTGATTGGCGCTTTTTTCTGTCTATTATTTTCCAGTTTTGCTTTCATGTTATTTTTAGTAAATAACGTTATTTTCTATTCTTGCAATCGTTAGCTATGTGTGTTGTGGTAAATGTGTGGTTGCTGTGCATAATAAAAGAGTAAAGAAACTACAGCTGGCGTGTTCTGGTGCTTCTTTTAGGGAAGTCACGTAATTTCATCCATGAGAATTGGTTTATTGCGCCGAGTTCCGTATGCAATTGCAATAAATATGTACATCGACACTCTACACGCTGATTGATCCTAGGCAGTGAATTAAACCATTTGAAATTCGTGTCTATTCTGGTACGTGGTGTAGCCGCCTTCAAATTAAATATTAACTAATGCAATAAATTCAAGTCATGTTCAAATTTGTGTGAAATCTTCATTGACTTGAGGTACAAATGTTTTTCAAGTCTTCGCGTTGAAACTTGAAAAACGCCTTCACTTCACATCATTGGAAATATTTTTCAGAAACTTGTTTTATGAACGCCGCTATCAGTTTGGTCAGTGCTTATTCTAGAAATTGCTTGCGGCGTGATTTTTGTTTTATACAGGCCATCGCACAGAATATTTAATGCGTGCGTTAAAATATTTTAATGCTTCCATTAAATAATTTTCTGTATAGTGGCATGTATAAACCAAAAATCGGGCCCCAAGGTAACTCATACAATAGGCATTGGTAATACTGATTGGACGGAAAGCCAAAAATGCATGAAAATACCATGGCGTCCAGGTACAGGCATTTCGTATTGCAATTAGTATTGCAATATGTTTTGCCAAGCATTGATCAATATCGGCCTTCCAGAGCTTGGCCAAATGTTGGTTTCTTACCTTTCCCAAAGGCAAGCCAATAATGGCGGCCAAGGTATTGCCAAGCTCGGACACATTGACCACTGATTATTTCCCATGCTTGGGCTAAGCAATTTCTGCTCCTTGAGATGTGGTGGGGACCGGGTTCCACCTTGACGGAGGGAGGAGTGAATTGGGGTTGGGTGCCTAATGCTCCAACCTGAGTACCAATTAAGGTGCATTTCTGTCGGAGTCGTCACACCCTCGCTCTGCATTTAACCGGGTCGTACTCGGGATCCACGTGACAAGGAATGGGTGAAAGCCCGGAAGGGGGTAAGGAGTGATATCAGGGTTGGGTGGCCTGATGCCCCAACCTGAGCGCCAAGGTGTATTTCCATCAGAGGCGTCATACCGTGGCTCTGCATCAAACGGCGTTGTACTTGGGATCCATGTGGCAAGCAATCAGTGCCACTTTGATAGTGTGAGCAGTGATATCAGGGTTGGGTGACCTAGTGTCCCAACCTGAGCGCCAAGGTGAATTTCTATGGGAGGCTTCATACCCTAGCTCTGCATAAAACAAGTAGTAATCGGTGTCTATGTAGCAAAGAATTGGTGCCATTTTGATGTGGTGAGGAGAGAGAGAGAATAGTCTTTAATGATACTGGTGAGGTTAGCCTGGCCAAGGCGCCTAGCTTGCTACACCAGATGTATGAAAAAATGAAATCAATGAACAGATGATGATAATGACTGTGATGAAGATGACGCGCTCATTAAGAGAGTCCTGTTTAAAGAGTCTGATCAAGTCCTGTGCTTCGCAGGAAAGACAATAGAGCTTTTGTCGCCCGAGATGCTCGTTTGGCGTTCGACCAAGGGCCTAGCACGTCACTTAGAGTTAGTCCTCTAGAAAGCGGTCGACCCAAGGACACTAGAAGGGACGTTCTAGCTGCTCTATACCGCGTACACTCACATAATACGTGGTTCAAGTCCTCGCGCACGTCACAAAGAGTGCAGAAGGGGGAAGCGGCCTGTTTCATCTTGAATCGAAAATAATTCGTGTAAGCGACATTTAGCCGCACGCGGTGAAAAACCGCTTCGTCATGCTTGGAAAGTCCGTCAGGCATCCTAAAGGTCCCGTGCGGGTCTATGGAGTGAAGCGGCGCGTAATGTTGCGGCGCAACAGCCCACATAGATCGCTGAAATCTCCAGGCAGCCTTGGACGCTAGGGCAGAAGCATCTTTTCTGGAGAACGGTATCGGTATCACTGGCCCGAGCAGATCATGCGCTATCGATGCAGCAGTGTCCGCCTTGACTTTCCCAGTTATACCGCAGTGGGCAAGAATCCACTGAAGCTCTACATGATGGTGTACATTTAGAGCTTGTAAGTGCAATGCATGGATGTCGAAAGCAAGCTTATCTTTCGGGTACGATTTTAAACACTGAAGGGCCGCCCGAGAATCCGTGAAAATTGCCCACTGACGTGCTGGTTGCTCGATGATGTAGGCGAAAGCAGCACGCAGAGCGGCAAGTTCGGTGTCCATGGACGTCGTCCTGTGGCTAAGCGTTGCGCTGTAGGCGGTACAGGAGGACGGAATCCAAATTCCTATACCTGATGAGCTGGCTGTCACAGATCCATCCGTGTATAGATGGGTGTGGGCCCTGTATTTTTGAAACATCAGTTCCAAGGCGAAGAACTTTAAGGCAGGTGTGGCGATATCCTTTTTGCGGGTAATGCCTGGCACTCCAGTAGTAATTTGTAGACGCGGTTACATCCAAGGCGGTTGTAGCGACGGAGAAGGGTGCTGGTAATGAAGAGGCAAAAGGTCTCGCACTTCAGTGACTGAGCTGGGTGCTGACCTTGCTGCCGTGCTACAAATCGCAGTTGAGCGCGAAGGAGCTCCTGCGCGCCAAGAACAAGTGGTGCCAGTCGTCGACACTCCACCATAGTTCCCACCGTGGATGTGGTCTTCGGGACTCCTATGCACTCCCTCAGGACCTGCGCTTGCATACTTTGCAGGACTCTCGCATTTCCTTTTGAGAGGGGAAGAAGGACAGGAAGGCTGTAGCGTAACAATCCTACGCACATGACGTCATACAGCCGAAGGAGAGACGAGACGTTGCATCCGCCGGCGTTACTAGATAACATGCGGAAAATGTTGACGAAGGACGCAAGCTTGTCTTTTATATAGCGGACGTGTTTTGATCAAGCCAGAGACCTGTCAAATGTCACACCCAGAAATTTGTGGTGCGGTACATAGGGGATAGTGCAAGCCTGCAACGGTGAGTCCATAATTTGATATATCACGCTTCGTGAAAGCGATGGCAGCGCACTTGCCAGCTGATATATCTAGGACTCGGGTTCCTAGAAACGCCGCAATGGAATTGATTGCCCGTTGCAGTCTCGCACGCAGTACCCGCCTGTTGCGTCCAGCACTCCATATGCAGATGTCATCCGCGTACAAAGATATTTCCACTGACTGCGGTAAGCACTTCTCTATGCCCATCATAGTGATGTTGAAGAGCGTTGGACTGAGGACGCCACCTTGGGGAACGCCACGGGTCACTCTGTATAGCGGTGTGTCACCGCTGTCCGCTGACATGTAGATGCATCTATCGGTTAAATAGTCCGTGATCCATGCATACATGCGACCCCCAAAGCCCGAAGACCTCATGGCCGAGCATATAGCTTCGTGGTACACGCAGTCGTACGCAGATTTGATGTCAAGAAACACAGCGATTGTAATGTTGCGCTGTGATTTGGCTTGTTTTATGCTGTTAGCAAGGGCTATGGCATTATCAATGCTACTACGTCCCTTGCGGAAGCCAGACATCTGTGGCGGGTATGCGTTGCGAGTGGTCAGGTCCCAGTCCAGGCGATGGAGCACCATTTTTTCCATAAGCTTGCCGACGCAGCTCAGGAGGGCAATAGGACGGTAGGACTCGATGGAAGTCGGTATTTTGCCTGGCTTCAGTACAGCCACAATACGCCCGTGCTTCCAATTTTGCTCTAGGCGGTCAGTTTCCCAAGAACGATTGAAGATGCCTAAAAGGCACTTCTTTCCCTTTTCGCCCAAATGGGAAAGGGTCGTGTAGCTGATATTGTCCGGACCAGGCGACGTAGCTTTCTTGACAGAGGTCAGCGCAGCGACGAGTTCTGCCATAGAGAACGGTTCATCCATGGGTGATATTATGGCTAGGGCAGGCGCACTTGTGGGCGACGAGGGTCTTATGCGTGATGTCGGCGAAGAGGTAATTTTTCTGCAGAAGGTGTTTGCAGCATCCAGGTCACTGATGTTCGTGCTTAGCGAAACAGAGTTGAAGGGGTGAAGTTGTGTCGGTGGTGCCCGGAGACTTCGAACCAGGCGCCATATTCCCGAGAGTGGCTTCCTGGGGTCCAACTTAGAGCAAAAAGACGTCCACTCGCGCTTGGCCAACTTGTTCATGTGCCTCTGAATGGCCTTCTGTGCTCTTCTAGCGTCTCGGATATGTTCCGTTGATTGCGTTCGGCGCGCTCTTCTTTCGGCTCTCCGACGCACTGCACGAAGTCTTTCAAACTCTGCATCGGCGGTAGTATACCTTTTCTGTAACCTCAAATACTTAGTGCAGGCAGTCCTGGCCGATAAAAGTGTTTGTACTAAGTCGTCATAGGATGACGAGCAGTCCACTTTCTCCTCTACTCTGGATTGGAAAGACGTCCAGTCAGAGCAACGCAGTGTCCGTTGAGAACGACTGCCCTGTAAGCCATCCACAGTGACGTAAACTAGAACGTGATCGCTGCCGTGCGTTTCAATGTCAGATATCCAACTCGTTCTAGATAGCAGTTGCGATGACACAATGGTGACGTCAAGGGCGCTTGACACGGTTCCACGGAAAAACGTTGGTTCTCCAGTGTTGAGTACAAACATGTCGTACCTTTGAGCACAGTCAAAAAGCCGCCGCCCTTTAGCTGTCACTTTTCTTCCTCCCCATGAAGGGTGGTGGGCGTTAAAATCACCCGTCAGAATGTGAGGTGCTGGGGTAGCATTAATAATGCCTCCAAGTCGATGTAGGTCCAGTGCGACACGAGGGGGTATATAGGCAGCAATAATAGTAAAGGACAAGCCACTACCTCGCACTGTAGCCGCCACGTATTCGTTTGATGCATCGGGTGGAATGCTATGTTCAATGATGGCCAGGTCGTTACGCAATGCTAGAAGGACCCTTGTTAACGCCACTCCAGTTGACGATCGTAAGACCGTGTAGCCCAAGAGACGGATATCTTGGGATAATCGCGACTCCGAGATGGCGATCACCGGGAAGCGATGCTTTTGCACGAAACGGCGGAAATCAGATAGACGATTCTGGAGTCTATAAGCGTTCCACTGAAATATTGTTGCATTATTTCGAATTTCCTGCAGTTTTAACGGTGAGGCCGCGCGAGTTACTGTAGCTACCGCCATTGAGCAAGGAAGGGCGAGACAAAATCCAGGAGTGTGACAAGAGCTGTAGCCATTGGAGACGCAAGGGAAGCAAGGAAGCTGCGTACAGCGTCCACTAGTGGCGAAATCATTGTCCAAATCCCACCGAAACTCCGGTCAACTTTTCGACCACTATCTTCTTTCGGCGGAACTCGACTGGCCGACTTCGATGTCCGCACAGCTGGAGTTGGCGGCGACGTCCATCGCCGGTGCCGATGCAGGCTCCGCTGTAGGTGCGGAGGTATGGGCAGGTTGGACACTTTTTAGTGCAGACGCATGAGTAACCACCGGCGCCCTCTCCAGTTGCGTTTTCGCGGCAGGAGCCAGCTGCTCACGCTGAACGACTGGCAGCGGAGGGAAATCTTCCTCGACATTGATAAACGTTGAACTCCCAGTGGACTGGTCTTGTCGAAGCAGGACGCCCTTTCTCCCAGTGCTGCGTTGCTCGGCTAGGGCAGACTTCGCTGACTTATAATCGACGTGGTTCGCCGACATGATTTTAAATATCGCTTTCTGATGACGTCGTACAGAGCACTTAGCAAAGGTCGATTCGTGCTTTTTTCCGCAGTTGGGGCAATGAAGAATTTCAGCGGCGCACTTTGTACCGTCGTGACTGCCTCCGCATTGTGAGCATCGTAGTGAGAGCTTGCAGACTTCAGCCACGTGCCCGAAGCGCTGGCAGTTCTTGCACTGTCTGGGTGTCTCCACATATTCGTACACGCGGTAGCGCGTGTATCCAATGATGACGTGCTCAGGAACCGTTTCAGTGGCAAACACAATCTGAACACTCTCAGAGGTTTTTCCAAGTCTCCGGGCGCATTTTACTGGGATCCTGAGGCGCAGTGCACTGAGGTTGTCAGAATTGTTGAGGTCCGTAGCAACACCTCTGATGACACCCACTCCGCAGTTGATGGGGCGTGGCTCATATGCTGCACACGAATTCCAGCAATGGAGGATATTTTTTTCAAAAGGCGCTCCGTGGCATCAGCATTGCGTGTATCAATGGCCAGAAGATTAAGTCTATGATTTGGTCGTACTTGCAGTACACCAGCGGGAGCCAAAGATTCTAGTCCCTCCTTTATGACAAGCGGGTTGAATCGACTGATAATTTTAGATGTATCATCAGGCTTGATCACTACTACGACCCCATGCCTCAGCGGGCTCGGGACGGTACTGATGTCTAGCGGCCGGTAGGAGCGCTGGAGTCACGGCGGCGCTTCGGGGGAAGCACATGCTGAGGGAGGTCTGATTTGTCAGTAGATGCCATGGCTTCATTAGCGTAAACAACAGTCTCGGAAACAGAGTTAGACGTTTCTGACATGCTATCCATATCGTCTGGTAGGGGTAAGTCTGAAGGTACCACAGGACTCACTTGTCCTGGTGGGAGCGACGTCCCAGAAGTGTCTTGGTCGTTGCCGCAGGGGCTTAATGCAGCTGGCAGTGGTCCCGAAGAAACGATGAGCTGAGGGGCTGCGAGGATTCCCGGGATTCCCGGCGCTGTGACCGGGTCTGGAGGAGCATCGGGTGGTTTGCCAGGAGCCGACGTAGGCGGCGGCAAACCCAAGGTTGCGCCCGTAGCCGGAAGCATTCTTAACCTCGCTGCACCGGAAGACCAGTATACGGGTCAAGCGTATGCTTAATAAAGAGAAAATAGCAGAGAGAGACGGCTAGAACAGGCCCAGCGATCTGGTCTTCTTCTTCTTCCTCCGATGTGGTGAGGAGCGATATCGGGGTTGGGTGGCCTAATGCTCCAAGTCTGAGCGCCGAGGTGCATTTCTGTCAGGGTGTCACACCCTCGCTCTGCATTAAACCGGGTCGTACTGGGGATCCACGTGACAAGGAATGGGTGAAACCTTGAAGTAAGGAGTGATATCGGGGTTGGGTGGCCTAATGCCACCACCTGAGTGCCAAGGTGCACTTCTGTCGGAGGTGTCACACCCTGGCTCTGCACCAAAATGAGTCGTACTCGGGATCCATGTGGCAAGGCATGGGTGCAACCTTCATGGGATTACGAGTGATATCAGAGTTGGGTGGCTTCGTGCCCTAACCTGAGCGCCAAGCTAGGTGCACTTCTGTCGGAGGCGTCACACCCAGGCTCTGCACCAAAATGTGTTGTACTCGGGATCCATGTGGCAAGGCATGGGTGCAACCTTCATGGGATTACGAGTGATATCAAGGTCGGGTGGCTTCATGCCCCAACCCGAGCACAAGGTGCACTTCTGTCGGAGCGTCACACCCTGGCTCTGCACCAAAATAAGTCGTACTCGAGATCCATGTGGCAAGGCATGGGTGCAACCTTCATGGGATTACGAGTGATATCAGGGTTGGGTGGCTTCATGCCCTAACCTGAGCGCCAAGGTGCACTTCTGTCGGAGGCGTCACACCCTGGCTCTGCACCAAAATGAGTCGTACTGAGTATCCATGTGGCAAGGCATGGGGGCAACCTTCACGGGATTAAGAGTGATATCAGGGTTGGGAGGCTTAATGCCCCAACCTGAGCGCCAAGCTAGGTGCACTTGTCGGAGGCATCACACCCTGGCTCTGCACCAAAATGAGTCGTACTCGGGATCCATGTGGCAAGGCATGGGTGCAACCTTCATGGGATTACAAGTGATATCAGGGTTGGGTTGGTTCATGCCCTAACCTGAGCGCCAAGGTGCACTTCTTTCGGAGGCGTCACACCCTGGCTCTGCACCAAAATGAGTCGTACTCGAGATCCATGTGGCAAGGCATGGGGGCAACCTTCACGGGATTAAGAGTGATATCAGGGTTGGGAGGCTTAATGCCCCAACCTGAGCGCCAAGCTACGTGCACTTCTGTCGGAGGCATCACACCCTGGCTCTGCACCAAAATGAGTCGTACTCGGGATCCATGTGGCAAGGCATGGGTGCAACCTTCATGGGATTACAAGTGATATCAGGGTTGGGTGGCTTCATGCCCTAACCTGAGCGCCAAGGTGCACTTCTGTCGGATGGCATCACACCCTGGCTCTGCACCAAAATGAGTCGTACTCGGGGATCCATGTGGCAAGGCATGGGTGCAACCTTCATGGGATTAGCAATTGATATCAGGGGTTGGGTTGGCTTCATGCCCTAAACCTGAGCGCCAAGGCTGCAACTTCTTTCCGGAGGCATCACACCCTGGCTCTGGCACCAAAATGAGTCGTACTCGGGATCCATGTGGCAAGGCATGGGTGCAACCTTCATGGGATTACAAGTGATATCAGGGTTGGGTTGGTTCATGCCCTAACCTGAGCGCCAAGGTGCACTTCTTTCGGAGGCGTCACACCCTGGCTCTGCACCAAAATGAGTCGTACTGAGTATCCATGTGGCAAGGCATGGGGCAACCTTCAGGGATAAGAGTGATATCAGGGTTGGGAGCTTAATGCCCCACCTGAGCGCCCAACTAAGGTGCAACTTGTCGGAGGCATCACACCCTGGCTCTGCACCAAAATGAGTCGTACTCGGGATCCATGTGGCAAGGCATGGGTGCAACCTTCATGGGATTACAAGTGATATCAGGGTTGGGTGGCTTCATGCCCTAACCTGAGCGCCAAGGTGCACTTCTGTCGGAGGCGTCACACCCTGGCTCTGCACCAAAATGAGTCGTACTCGGATCCATGTGGCAAGGCATGGGTGCAACCTTCATGGGATTACGAGTGATATCAGGGTTGGGAGGCTTAATGCCCCAACCTGAGCGCCAAGCTACGTGCACTTCTGTCGGAGGCGTCACACCCTGGCTCTGCACCAAAATGAGTCGTACTCGGGATCCATGTGGCAAGGCATGGGTGCAACCTTCATGGGATTACGAGTGATATCAGGGTTGGGTGGCTTCATGCCCTAACCTGAGCGCCAAGGTGCACTTCTGTCGGAGGCGTCACACCCTGGCTCTGCACCAAATGAGTCGTACTCGGATCCATGTGGCAATTACGAGTGATATCAGGGTTGGGTGGCTTCATGCCCCAACCTGAGCGCCAAGGTGCACTTCTGTCGGAGGCGTCACACCCTGGCTCTGCATCTAAATGAGTCGTACTGGATCCATGTGGCAAGGCATGGGGGCAACCTTCATGGGATTACAAGTGATATCAGGGTTGGGTGGCTTCATGCCCTAACCTGAGCGCCAAGGTGCACTTCTGTCGGAGGCGTCACACCCTGGCTCTGCACCAAATGAGTCGTACTCGAGATCCATGTGGCAAGGCATGGGTGCAACCTTCATGGGATTACGAGTGATATCAGGGTTGGGTGGCTTCATGCCCTAACCTGAGCGCCAAGGTGCACTTCTGTCGGAGGCATCACACCCTGGCTCTGCATCTAAATGAGTCGTACTGAGTATCCATGTGGCAAGGCATGGGGGCAACCTTCATGGGATTACAGAGTGATATCAGGGTTGGGTGGCTTAATGCCCTAACCTGAGCGCCAAGGTGCACTTCTGTCGGAGGCGTCACACCCTGGCTCTGCACCAAAATGAGTCGTACTGGGATCCATGTGGCAAGGCATGGGTGCAACCTTCATGGGATTACAAGTGATATCAGGGTTGGGTGGCTTCATGCCCTAACCTGAGCGCCAAGGTGCCACTTCTGTCGGAGGATCACACCCTGGCTCTGCACCAAAATGAGTCGTACTCGGGATCCATGTGGCAAGGCATGGGTGCAACCTTCATGGGATTACAAGTGATATCAGGGTTGGGTTGGTTCATGCCCTAACCTGAGCGCCAAGGTGCACTTCTTTCGGAGGCGTCACACCCTGGCTCTGCACCAAAATGAGTCGTACTGAGTATCCATGTGGCAAGGCATGGGGGCAACCTTCACGGGATTACAAGTGATATCAGGGTTGGGTGGCTTCATGCCCTAACCTGAGCGCCAAGGTGCACTTCTGTCGGAGGCGTCACACATGGCTCTGCCCACAAAATGTCGTACCGCGATCCATGTTGCAAGGCATTGGTCAACCTTGGACGGAATGGTTGGTGGCAGACGAGGCGGTGCTTTGGGAGGCGAAGTGCTGTAATAGCATGAGCATCCATGTGGGGAAGGGCACTTAGTTCGAGTGATATAGGGGAAGGCTTCAGTCCCGAGGGTAGGTGGACATTGTCGTAGGCAATGTATCTCACCAATGGCGTACGCATTGCATGTGGGATGGTGCCTTTCTCTGTGAAGTGGGAGGTTGGGGTGGGGTCAAAGGAATTTTGTATGGATATGCAACACTGGGGTAATAACATTAGCTTTAGAAGTTTTTTAAGAATAGAGCATGCATATCAAATGCCCGAGGAGTTAGAGACAGCTGACTCAGGTTACAATTACCATGGGTTGTCTGGGGTGTCCTTATATGACTTCTTTCACATCACTGTGCCCGACACCACACTGCCCAATGTAGCAACAGTTACGCACATCAAACACGCACTTGCACACAGACACTCCTTAAGCAGCAAAACTGAACCCACACAACAAAACCGCAAGAAAAGAATAAATACTCGCAAGCCTCAGGTTCTTTTGTTTTCACATGTAATTTGTTACATGCTGTTTAATAGTATATTATTTTGTATACAACAAAAAACTCACAGTGCATTGCCACAAATCAAGAACACTATCTTTTTTTTTTCTTTCCGTATACTACACAATGCTTCTGTTTTTCTTCCTCTCTTCTTCTTCAACGATAAAGACAAGTATAATACAACATTCTTTCTTCTTAAGGTTAAGAGACTAATAGACGCCCCTCTTCGTCGTCGTCGTGCTGGCCAAAAAGTTCAACGCGCACACACACGCACATGGGAGGAGATAAACAACACAGCCTCCGCGGCGGGGCGAGGGGAGGAGGTCGGGTGGTGGGTTGAACATCGTCGTCATCATCATCACTGTACAACAGGCGAGGGGGAGAAAAACGGAGCAGAACAGAACAGTCCTCTCGCTCACAGCAGAACAAATGGATGCGGCGGGGGCAGGGGAAAAAAACAGGCAGGCAGCGGGAGCAACAAAAACATGCACATCCTTCCACGTCTGCAAAAGAACTCTTCCCGAGGGCATAGGCAGCAAACAGCAGCAGCAACTACGCAATCAATACTGGCCCTGAAAGGCTTTTTCCCGCCCCCCATCCCTAATATGGAGCAGTTTGATCTCACCAGGTACTCATCTTTGCCTCTCTCATTCAGAACGAAACGAGTCCGGCCTATCAGTGTAGTTATCACAATGAAGTCCGCAGGTCAAGACTGCTGGGCTTGCCAGCACTTAGTAGTTCCCAGGATGTACTCTCCTACTAATTCGTACGCCACAATTAAGAGCCGAATAAACTGGTAGGCGGACCTCTCCCTCGCAGGGCATTTCGACAAACAGTGGACTAAGTAGACCTGGGGGCGCCCACAGTCAACACGAGACATCGCGTAACAATTGCAACAAAGCCTGGAGCCACAAGTAAAAGCCGTTAAGCTGTTCGGCACTAAGCAGTAAAACGCTTCCACCCTTGTAGATGGGGAACAATGGCCGGCGGTTTCATTACAAGACGGGCCAAACGGAATGAAATTGCACGATCTGAGGTATGACGTCGGTTAAGTGTGGCTGGCGACTTGATGCCTCCTCCGCGAGGTTAGAAATTCATGTGACGTGAGGCAGCCACCATTTCTGCATTGTCCCACCATACCACCACAAAAGCCAAAATATAGGCACCTTACTTTTTTTTTAAATCGCATTTCCTTACAGCATGACGACAGAGTTACACCCACTTCGTAGTTTTAGGTTAGAGAGAGGCACACCCAACCTCAAAGCATTCAAGCTGCTTGAAGCTTGAAACACTTTGGGAAATCAGCTTGCATGAAGTAATTCAACGATAAAAATCTCATCTGAGTGCTTCTCTTGGACAGTGCTCTACAAATTAAGTAATGCATAAAGACCTGACTGTATTGGCTGCAGAACTACAGAACCCTTGTTTTTTACCCCCATGAATTCATTCATATCAGGTCGTAATCTCGCCGCCACTGCCAAGGACTGACTGCTGCTCCCCGTGCTGCATTAAGTGGCGCCTGGACAACACAGGCTGCCCTCTCTACCTTTCACTGTGACTCCACTACCAAGGAGGGGGAAAAACGGAGGAGGAGGGGAGGCAATCAGTGACATCACAGCAGCTTCAAGCAGAGGAACGCTCGGCAAACGAAGATGACAATCGAGATCAGTGTTGACAACAGTAGAAGCCCCACGTGAGCGGGACAGCGCCGCGCTACTACAACGCAAAAAAAAAAAAAAAAAAAAAAACCAACGTAGCCCTTTCACAATTCGAAAACAAGGTCCTGAGATTATTTAGCCAAAAATCCACCACAACCCACAGAAACGCGCGATAAACCCTTGAGCACACACACACAAACACTTCCGCTTCCCCAGAGAGACAGTGCCTCGGTGACCACTCTCGAAGCGCAGCATAGGTCCTGCCCACAAGCTCTTCCAACAAACACGTCGGTCCACTTTCAACAAACGACGCGGACACCAAGCGCTCGGCTCAGATGTGCAAGTAGTCGTCAGGTAGGGCGGCGCCGATGAAAACACTCCCTTCTCCCTTACGGGGCGCACCCCATCAGAGCGAGAAAGCCACGGTTATTTAAGAAACAGAGACTGTTACCCGATGTGCCGTCAACCTGTCCAGAGGTTGGCGCCAACCGCCCACACGCGCCAAAGCTATCACACCTGACCGGAGTTTCCTTTTTTACATCTATACACCGTTTCTTTTTTTTTTTTCCAACCTGGCTCATTTCCAACCTGGCTCATTTTTTTCCAATACTGGCAGCGTTAAGTGGTATCTCGCGAAAAATGCGCACGCGCAAAGGGCAGCCAACGTGAGAAAACAAGGACGAAAAAGGGGGAGAGGAGGGGACAAAACAAGACCAAGCCGAAGTCAAGCCAAGACGCACCTTAGCTGCAGCGTGGAGGAGGAAGAAGAGGTGCTCGCCGACTTTTCTCAAAACGGGGTGGAGGGTTCGTTCCGAAGGGATCATGCAGGCCCGTCGCAAATTACAAAAATATTAATAAAACACTCTGCACACTAGATTTTTTTCTCTCTCTCCCTCTTTTTCGTCTTGTTTCGAAGAACACCAGCAGAGAAATAGCATCTTTGATTTCCCCCCCTTCTCGGCTCCCCATGTGGGCAACGAAAAAAATTACCACATATATATATGTATATAGATATATATTTGTCTCTTCCTTTTGTCTGAGTGTGTATATATATTTATATAGCATCTGTAACGCAGTAGCAGAATAGTAACAGTTGTTAAGGCCCTAGATGTCGAGAAAAGGAAATAGCTCTCGTAGCAGCGGACATCCTCATCACCACCTTGAGCTGCTTAGGCAGGTATGTGGACTGTATTTTTTCTTTCTTCCTTTCAAACATCTGCGCTCTCTCGTTTGTGCGCGCAAAAAAAAATAGCGATCAGTGTGCGCCTGAAGATTGAATAACTTCTCGGAGCCCGTTACGAAAAAGCGTTGCCGGCAGCGGGGAGAAAAATGAAAAGGCAACAAGCACCTTTGTCAGGGCTGAACTTCATGAAGGAAAGACATACCAGTTGTACTCTGTTGTCACGGCATGACTATAAGCTTGGTACTCACAATTTTCCTAGCCCTCCCGTAAAAGCGCCTCCTCCGACCCCATCGCAACATATAAATGACTATATATCTAATATATATATATTTTATATATAGATTCGTATATTATTCACTAGAAAAGGAAAAAGAAGAGAGAGAGAGCAAATGGGAAAAAAACAAACATACCTGCGGACAACCGCCGTCCTACAGGGCACCCGCCCTCCCCAACACCCCTCGAAACCCCTCCGCATAACATCCCTATGTGACGGCAGAGAGTTTGCCCAGCCCAGACTGAAGCGCTGCTAAGACAAAGGCACACAGCTAGATTACCCACGCTAACTTTTTTTTTTTCTCTTTTCTTCTTAAGCTAACACATTTTTCAAACTGAGACTCCTGCCAGAGAGCGAAAGAAAGAAAATGTCATCACAGCATTCTACCAAGTAGCCAAAACATCCCCCCCACCAGGCAATCCGTACCGCAAGCGCTTTTACACCAGCCGTAAGCCGAAACTCAAGTCGTCACCGTCTCTCCAAAACCTAGCTCGTTCAGCCCAGGTGCCAAGGGCTCAAAATGAAGCGGCGGAGTCGACCGTCCTCGGTGAAATGCCCGTGTTTTTCAAAGTTGGGAGCGCGGCCGCGCATCACATTTCCAAGAAGCGCCCTTTTCTTTTTCCCTACGGCGACACCGAAGCGCACCTTCCAAGCCCAAACTACACACAACACTGCCACAAAGCTTCCCTGTCAGATGACGTAAACGTCGTTTTGCGGAAAGACAGCACCAAGATGTGTCACAGTGCGTACGAGCGGCGGCGACCACGGCGAAACCGCTCACGCCGTCGAAAGCAAGACTCGCCGCCCTTCCCCTTCCTAACAAGAGGGGAAATAGCCGAATGCCGTCGCGCGCTGTGCAGGGCGAGCGTAATAACCAGAATCAATCGCAAACACATTTAGAGGCCTCCCCTGCACACACACACAGGCGCCCGCCCTCCCACGGAAATTTGTACAACAGGCAGACGGGTCAGAGAGGGAATGCGGAAACAGGGGTTACCGTACTAGACCAACGAGAAACTAATGCGAGGGGGGGAGAGGAAACGGACTGTCGGGGGGCAGTGGCATACTAGACACGAAGCCAGCGGCATGTCTGAGGTAGACGATCGGGAACGGGGGAAGGGGTCCCGACTGCTCAAAGTAGTCAACAACATTGTTAAAGCAGAGACGGGGGGGAAAACAAAACAAACGGCAATGCAGGCAAGTCGAACTGCGAAACAGGGTCGAAACGCAACGAAACACGACACAACTCGAGGCACACGCACACACCACCTCGACCCAAGCCCTCCCCCTCCTGCCCTCGCCAGACAGGCGCTCTCACAAATCCTCCCCTTTCCATCACAGACTCTTTCTTCAACAGTATTCTTCAAGGTGCCGCCAGCCGAGAACGTAACATCGCCCGCTCGTCGGAGCGCTTTCCTCCACCACTCTACCCAACGGGCCAAGGCTGCCACTGAGGGGAAGTAAAAAAGGGGGGGAAGGAAGCAGCAACAAGCCTCTCGCTTGGGAAACAAGTCAGCGAGCGAGTGAGAAAAATAAAGCAGCTTCTAAGCGAGCCAGGCCGCCAAAAGGCGATACAGGACAGCCGTCCCAACAGCTGCACCGCGCCACGCGATATCCCGCAGAGATAGGGAGAAAGAGAGAGAGCGCACGTGGGAATCGGAAGTGCAGAAAAAGGGGAAGTCTGCGAACCTACCCTCCAATCCCAAGGGACGGTCACCCTGAGAGAGAGAAGAGATAAAGACTGCACGCAAGGAGTGCCGCATCATCATCAACAACAACAACAACAAAGACGCAGTTCCAGGAGGAGGAAAAAAAGCGGTCCCGCGGGACCCCGCAATAATAATAATAATATAATAATAATAACTGTACACGTGTCATCAGGAAGGAAGGGCAGTGTTAAAACAGGGAGAAAAACAAATCAAGAGGAGGGCAGGAGTAAGCAAAGGAGCAACAATTTCTAGTAAACAAGTGCCACTGCAGGGACAGTTGGTGTGAGGCAGGTCAAAAGGAGGGGGGGAAGGGAAAAAACATGGGAGGGTGAGAGAAGAGAAAAAAAATACATTCGTAACACGTCGTTCGTGACGGGCACCGCAGGCAGGAGAGAGAAGAACAGAAGAGAAAAAACTGTTCCCTAATCTACTACGCTCGAAGGAGAAAAAAAAAATCAGTCTTGCGCCCATCATCGGGGGCGCGCGCGCACGCACGGCGTCGCTTTACACCTATGTACACACAAAGTGCGACGACGCGCACACACACACAGGAATCCCACGGCGGCGCCTCCTCCTCCAGGTCGAGGGAGGAAGAGAGGGAGTCACAGCACCACCATTCCACGCGGAGTTCACAGTTCACACGCCGGCAAAATCCCGGCCTCCAAAGAAGAAGAAGAACAGGAGGAACAACAACACGAGACCTTGCGCACACCACTGGGCTGCTCCGGCGACTCGTCTTCCTTCTCGTGTTCCGCACACAACAACAGCCGCCGGGGGACAGCGGAAAACAAACAAACAAAAAAGAACGAGAACAGTGCACACACAGCAACCGCGAGGGCGTTGTTGTCCGGCAACCGCACCTCTGCTGTTGTTGCCCCAGCGTATTTCTTGTCACTCCACCGCGACTTGTCGTCGGAACGGGCACGGCACACACACAACACCGCCATCCGCACAGTACGAGCACACGCAAGGGGTGCGCTTTGGGCGACGTGCGTGCGTTGAGGGTCGCCGCACAGTGGGCGCTGCTGCCTCCATGTCGGCGGGCCCTAGGTGGGCTCGGAGAGCAGCTGCTGCAGCAAGCTCTTGCGCTGGTCGCCGCTGGGCTTGTCATCGACCTGGAACGGGCGAACGCGGAGGTGGACCAATTACACACCGGATCAACTAACCCCAAACAAAGAATACTTTGACCAAGTGCTCCTTCACCTGCTTTGCAACTGACAAAATCAAGCCAGCTTATAACAGCTGCAGCTGCAACAAGAACACAGCCATAAGGAACAAACGAGGCAATGGTGTTACAGTCTCGGAGGATAGAAAAAGTCGTGCGAGAACGCAGACTTGTCGCTGCCGTATTGCACTTCGTCACTTCCAACCAAAAAAAAAAAGGATGTGGGATAATGTGCCAAGAAAAATTGGGCACGCATCTGCTTGCTAAGCTGCAAATGATGTCGAAGGACGACAACGTTAACGCTTTCTCTCTCTCTCCTCTCCAACCACTAGTGCTCTTTCCCTCCCTTTCCGCTCCCCACATTCCCCTCCCTTCCGTCTTCTTCCGGTGCTCCGTTCAGCTCCCGACCCAATCCCACCTTTCCCTTTCCCCATTGCCCACTTCTCTTCCCTCCTCCCCCTCTTATTCTCTCTCCCTTTCCAAGGCCCAACTACCCCCACTTGCATAAGCCACCTCAACCAGAAGCTGCAGAGGCACTTGGACAGGCAGTGCGGCCGCATCCTAGTGGCACCAGCCGAAACTTCGAGCTAAATGCAGAGGGGACTGGTCGCACTCACCTAAACCACCCATCTTCAGGTTCAAAACAGCCCTCCCGGAACAGAAGACCCTTCTCAAAAACTACAAAGTTTCCCCCAGTTATCAGCACAGCTTGGCACACCCAAGCGAGAAAGGCGACTCGTGCTCAACCACCAAGCCTCGTATTCCTCCGAAACCAAACGAGCGCTCGAAACGTGGCGCTCCACCATACTTTAAGATTCAACAAAACAGCCCTTCTGGAACAGCAGACTGCTATCGAAAACTACGACGTTTTCCCCCACACGCCAACGAAACCCGACACCCTACACCGCACTACGCACCCGGGGCGGGGGCTGCTGCGTCGGTGGGGTGTCCGCGGGCGGCAGCAGCGGGAAGAGGGGCGACGCCGGCTCCGAGGGCCCGCCCCCCAGCTCCAGCTGGAGGCCCAGGGCCTCCAGGTCCGCGTGGGACAGGGAGCCCCCCCGCACTCCCCCGGGATTGCCCCCCACAGGCTGCTGCTGCTGCTGGGGCCCGCCTTGCTGCTGCTGCGACAGCGTCCACACAGGACAGTCAGGACGGACACCCACAGCCGGGAGACAATCACCCACGTACAGCCAACACCCCACTCCGTACGCGAGATTCCGTTCCCTGGTGGGTACAAGCTCCCCACTTCCTGTACGCGACCCAGCACCACCTGCGGGGTTCGCTGGGACAACTCCTTCCGTTGTTTTCAGCAACTGCTAAAAAATGCCCCCCGCTATTCGGCTTCCTGTGGTACTAATAAGTAGTACACAGGCTTTGGCACAAACAGCCTGGGTTCAGGCACCAGCGGTGCAGAAATGTCCTTTATTTTTACTGTAAAATGTTCTGTTGGCTCAAACGCACACACATTGCTTTTCATAAATAAGGGCGGTTTGGTGTCTCTGAGGCCACTTATGGGACGGGGTGTGGCATTTCAACACGCTTAATTAACGTTCTGCACTGCACCAGAACTGCATGGCTTGTACCCAACTTGGAACAGAATCACTTACCCCTTACAGCTCACGCAACTCAGTAGCAGCACTGCTTCCGCCACATATACAAAAACTTACACAACTTGAAATCGTAGGCTGCTCAATCAAGCCTGAACTATAAGCGCTGCCGATCAAGCATTGCACAAACGAAATCTCGCATTACACTTTCTCGCCCGCCACTGCCTTTCCCCGTCTCGCGAGACTAATGAGCACATCCTAAGGAACGCAGACTGCGCTACAATGGTGCCAACACGAAACACGGCTGCTAAACTCTGGCTGTTTCAACTGCCCAAGGCGATAGTCGCGAGCTTATAGCAGCCGTGCGAATCAAAACCACCCCCCCAAATTCGTCACCACGCATCTACATTTCAGTACTCCGGGCACCATTTTGACACGCAACTACAACAGAACGCAACAGCAGATGCCGTGATCCATGTCTCTGCACGCACAACCTTTACTGGCACCTTTCAAAGAAAACCGCGCGCTTTCAATTTCTCCGTCATACTTTGGCAGGAACCTTTATCAGAGATGAAAACAGAGGTGTTAAAACCAGTTCACACCACACTTTAAGATTTAACTTTTAAGATTTTCAAGATACTTTAAGATGTACCAGGCCTTTGAACTCAACGCGTTGCCTAATCTTAAAAACACTGTCAATGATGGTCGTTTGTGATGCAGCTAGCCGCGTCAAATTTCGACCAGTGACAGGTAGGAATGAATGCAAGCAAAGTCCGGTCAGTGCCATCCCCTTAGTATTGGCTCTGTGCGCACAGGATGGCCAGCCTCCACAACTCACCTGTCCCTGCGTTCGTGCTCCGACTATGGCCCTGAGTTCTTGGCGGACGTACTCCGAGGGCATGCTGCCTCCAACTCGACTCCTGCGAAAAGGGGAGACAAAATCATGAGTCCACTACGCATAAGATAATGACCAACAAAGTCTAGGGGACACGGAATTTCGAAAGGAACGTAACAACTCGTTGTCTTCATCAGCGATCGAGGCAAAATGTACGCACACACATTTATCGTCTTTCTAATCTAGTCCGCACTACAGACGCCCGACTCACAATCCGAAGACATGCCGGCTTCCGCTTATGCACGCGAAAAATCCGCGCAAACCCACTCGCTATAAACAGCTTTGCTGGAAAACAGTGACCGCTGAAATTTCAAGCTGCCTGCTCGGTCGAGCGCCCATGTCGTGGCACTGACCTGCCCAACTGTGCAGGTGTTACAAGAAGCTTTCTCTGAAGCATTCCCAAAGTTCGACAGCCATTACACAGTGAAAATGAGTCGAGTATCGCTGGTGGTTTCTTAAAATGTTTAGTTTCGGCCGCTTACGAAAACGCAAAACAATGTTATTTTTTACTGTTCAGCGTTTGTTCAAACGTACAAGTCCTCAACTTCAGACAAACAGTTGGCACGCATCATTCGGGCACTGGCTTTCCTCAAATGACTCACAAGGTCATGCTGGGAACCTCTCAGATTCTTTTTTAGATGGGACATCTCTGTAAGTTGGCTGGTTTTGCATTCAGATAGAGCAAAAAAAAAAAAAAAGGCCCATCTCCCCACGAGGGGGACCCGAGTAAATGCGTTGCATAGGGGGTGGGTGTATTGCGTTAAAGGAGCCATGAAGAGAAAACAAAAGTTTGTTTTATTCGAAAGATTAGGTGTTTCATAGTACCCCAAGCGCTTTCCCGGAAGCAAATGATGCTTTATTCACTGAAAATAAGGCAATTTAAGCCAAAATTTTAAATCTCCCGCTAAAATTGAACATTCCGTGACGTGTACAATGGCGTCATAGAGCCGGTCCATGAAACAGATACTTAGTATGTCGACTCCATATAGCACCCACACGCGGGAGTCGATCGAGACGGCGGCCATTTTAAAATACTAGTAAAACCTAGTGCACCCGCAGCCCTAGTCATGGAATCGCCTGATCCGGAGAACAAAACTCTCGCCGAGGAGCTCGGGCTTGCATTTAACAACCTCACACCACAATAACGCTCAATGCTTCTAAGTGCACGAGCGGCAAGAGTTGTGGGATACGCGGTGGACGGGAAAGCGACCATTCGCGATAGCCACAACAGACGAACGCCCAGCCGTCGGCACCGCTGCCTCGTCAGCCCCGTCGCGACGGACGAATATAGACTGGTACGTATGTGCCGTATTTGATTACGGTTAATAATAGTTCAATTTCAGGCAGTATCACTTATGCCAGTTGGCCGGTGTCGTGTATGGAAAGCCGTTCGCGCGAGCTCTCTGCTTCGACCAGAAAGATACGAGCGTCAATGCGCGGTGTTTACGGCATTTTTTCCCCCAAGGTCAGAGCGATTTGACGAAGTCGGCAACGAGCGCCAGCATGTTCCAGGAGTGAGCTAACGTAAGGGTCCCTGCCGTAACTGAACAAACTGAAGTTTTCAGTGGTTGTAAACTGGAAACGAGCTCGTAACGACAGCAGCAAACCAACACCATTCGAAACTTACGCGACGACTGGCACTATCTCGTCGCTTCTTGCTGTTCCTTACTCCCCTCGTTTCTATTTTTACCTTTGCTGGTTGGCGATATGACGGCCAACCTCCTGTGAAGGGATTACGATACAAGCAAGGTCGCGGCTGTGCGTGCTGGAACGGTTCGTTGGCCCCGAAGAGCCTCGAACCCGAAAATTCGTCTGCGCGACGGCGAGATGTCGAGCTCGGCCGGCGCTAGTTTCGTACGCATTGGCGCACACGCTTGCGAGTTCGTTCGGACCTTCAACCGTTTACTCCACCGTTCTTTGTCATAAAAAGAATGTGCAGTATGTTTCACGGGCATTTAGCTCGCTATGCAAGCTGTAAGCCCTGCCTAACACGCGTTTGCTTTTGCCGGCCTCCGCCAATCGCAGAGCTTAGCCCATGTGACGGCATAGGTTCTGTTGCGGGAAATGAGCTGGTGGGTCGCATGACCATTCCGTTTTTCCTAATTATGTAGCTTATTTGAGCGAAGTTTGCGTTATAAGTGGTGTCGTTATGTTCTAACGAGGCAATCTTTCGAATGAACCAACTGTGTTTTCTCTTCATGGCTCCTTTAACGTTCAGTGTTTGGAGGGTTGGTGCTATCACGTGTACACCACGCAGCTAATCACGCCGCTAGCACGCCGCTGAGTCGCCAACGCACGGCGCTGACGACGTAGTTTGAATGAGTCAAGGATATAAGGCGCGTTCGTAGCCTTTGATTCTGTGTCGGTTTTGTGGCGCAGTGGGATAGAGCACCATGTACCTCGCGTCCGCCCACAGGGGAATCGTTGGATCAAACAAATTTCAAGGAAAAAATTTTTCGGGGGGTTTTCCAAGTTCACAAAAACCACAAATGCCGGATCCTGTTCCCAAATTTATGGCCCTTAAGAAAACCCCCTTTCAATTTCTCTGTCATACTTTGGCAGGAACCTTTATCAGAGATGAAAACAGAGGTGTTTATACCAGTTCTCACCACACTTAGATTTAACTTTTAAGATTTTCAAGATACTTTAAGATGTACCAGGCCTTTGAACTCAACGCGTTGCCTAATCTTAAAAACACTGTCAATGATGGCCGTTTGTGATGCAGCTAGCCGCGTCAAATTTCGACCAGTGACAGGTAGGAATGAATGCAAGCAAAGTCCGGTCAGTGCCATCCCCTTAGTATTGGCTCTGTGCGCACAGGATGGCCAGCCTCCACAACTCACCTGTCCCTGCGTTCGTGCTCCGACTATGGCCCTGAGTTCTTGGCGGACGTACTCCGAGGGCATGCTGCCTCCAACTCGACTCCTGCGAAAAGGGGAGACAAAATCATGAGTCCACTACGCATAAGATAATGACCAACAAAGTCTAGGGGACACGGAATTTCGAAAGGAACGTAACAACTCGTTGTCTTCATCAGCGATCGAGGCAAAATGTACGCACACACATTTATCGTCTTTCTAATCTAGTCCGCACTACAGACGCCCGACTCACAATCGAAGACATGCCGGCTTCGCTTATGCACGCGAAAAATCCGCGCAAACCCGCTCGCTATAAACAGCTTTGCTGGAAAACAGTGACCGCTGAAATTTCAAGCTGCCTGCTCGGTTGAGCGCCATGTGTGGCACTGACCTGCCCAACTGTGCAGGTGTTACAAGAAGCTTTCTCTGAAGCATTCCCAAAGTTCGACAGCCATTACACAGTGAAAATGAGTCGAGTATCGCTGGTGGTTTCTTAAAATGTTTAGTTTCGGCCGCTTACGAAAATGCAAAACAATGTTATTTTTTACTGTTCAGCGTTTGTTCAAACGTACAAGTCCTCAACTTCAGACAAACAGTTGGCACGCATCATTCGGGCACTGGCTTTTTCCTTTTCAAATGACTCACAAGGTCATGCTGGGAACCTCTCAGATTCTTTTTTAGATGGGACATCTCTGTAAGTTGGCTGGTTTTGCATTCAGATAGAGCAAAAAAAAAAATGGGCCCATCTCCCCGCGAGGGGGACTAGAGTAAATGCGTCGCATAGGGGGTGGGTGTATTGCGTTAACGTTTAGTGTTTGGAGGTTGGTGCTATCACGTGTACACCACGCAGCTATCACGCCGCTAGCACGCCGCTGAGTCGCCAAGCACGCCTGACGACGTAGTTTGAATGAGTCAAGGATATAAGGCGCGTTCGTAGCCTTTCATTCTGTGTCGGTTTTGTGGCGCAGTGGGTAGAGCACCATGTACCTTGCGTTCCGCCCGCAGGGTCGTGGGATCGAAACCAGGCGCCGGTAACTGTTATTTCTTTTTATAGTGTAGGGGGAGGCTGGCTGCTGCGGACGCCGACGCACGGGTGACATCGCGAGTTATACAAATGCTCTGCATTTAAAAACTTTCGGTAATCGGAGCTAAAATTTTCGCCTCACCGTGTAAACGGAACAGAAATTGGAACTTCTTGTCAAACCCATGGCCAATAACATCAGCTCTTCCCGGTTTCGGCTGTTTAGTTTTTGCTTTTTTTTTTAGCCTCGTTGGCCTCGTAAGCCTCGTCTCGTTAGTAGTGAGCCATGTTAGCGGGACGAATGCAACATCACAGTTCTTGTTCTAGTCGTTCGGTCTCGATTCAAGTCGCCGAAGTTACAGGGCTTAGCTCCTGCCGCCTCGTTCATGCCATCGTGGTGCTATTCGTGCTTCATTACCGCATTGCCGTCTACTAAATTCGGTGGCTTACGTCGTAAGCACTTGCGAAGTGGAGGCCTGAGGCATGCACGCTAACGTTAGAAGAGAAAGGACATCATTCTTGACTTCGAAAGCGGCTCTTTGATGCATTTTCGTGCATTTTTTAGGGCACAGTGACCAATTGTTGCCAAATACACTTTATGAATGTTACGCCTAAACCTCTTGTAGTTTTCTTGCTTACTGAAAAACTATCTGCTACATTCATCTTCCAGTGCTTAGAGTTCCATGAAATGCCATCAAGAGTGTGTACGCACACAAATTTGCACTTCTGCTCATCTCTCTCAGTAAAAGAAACTCCTGTTGAATGGAACTAATTTTTTCGGTCCCTTGAAGTTCCGTTTATCAAGAGACTACCGTACTTCGTTACACTGCAACTTAAACCGAAAAAAGGAAATTGTTACAGTGGACATATTGTTTGTAAACAGTGCAGAAGACGGGACTAAGGAAGTAACAGACGACACAAGCTTCCTTAGTCCTGCCGTCTGCACCGTTTTCAAACCATATGATGTACCAACAAGCCCTTCAGTTCACCCTTTTACAGTGGACTTTTAAAAAACCGTGACAATAGGAAAATTCAGTTTTCAATGCACCAAAGCAGTACCTATTTACAGTCATGGACTAATAAAATGCAAACACAAAAATATGAACGATAACTCGCAAAATTGAAAACTACTGTTTATGTAGGCGAAATAATGGCGCGTTATTGGTACACATGCAAAGCCAGATTTCCCAACTTTGTCTTTGTAACTAAGCCATGCATCATTGACCTCCATGGTGAAAATTCACGCTATTAGTGCAATCTGGTTCGTATTTTCGCTATTGTGTTTCATTTGTCCGTGACTGCACACCCTTTGTCAAAATTTTCTAGGCCAATTCGAGGCCGATCCTAGGCCTTCTAGACCACAAAGAATGTGCTTCACCTTTAAGGGTAGAAAAAATATTTTATGACAGCAAGAAAGGTGTTTTCTCTACCTTTCCATTGCAAAACGCTCCAGTCTCACTTGGGACGTCAGCTTGTACATTGAAATTTTCACGGCCCTTTGGGCTAGGCCTAGAAAATTTCGACAAAGGCAGTATGAAACACCTTATACCAGGGTCTTACGGATCAATCTGCATCAGCTGGGGGTTCTTCTTAGATTCGTCATTGGGCTTCCAGATCTCCCCTTCCTCGGAAATGCTCGCCAACGTGACAGAAAAGTAACCAAGTGGCAGAATGCCTCTTAGCCAGTGAATGCATCTTTGCACTCACAATAAACATGGCTTGAGAGAAACGCAACCTCACGATCACGGCACCCAAACCACGCAATGCCCCACACGACAACCTCAGAGACGAGAAGGCCGCACCTGTCCGAGGGGAAGCCATGCAGGGAGTGCTGCTCAAAGCTGAACTGGGGGGACGAGTCGAGGCCAAAGACGGGCGCCGCGGAGGCCGGAGCGGCTCCGTAGGCGCTCCCGGGGGACATCTGGGGCCCCGGGGGGGAGAGCAGGGGGTCGCCCCCAAACCCCGGCTGGGGCTGCGGCTGCTGCTGGGGGGTCCGCGGGGAGTTGACCCGGGCCGCTGCGGGGAGGGGGAGACACACCACTCGTCAGAATACTCAGCGAGGGCTGGGAGAAGAAAAGGGGCGTGAAACATTGCAAGCACTCAGCTAATGGCAGGGCTGCATAAAAAGGGGTAGAAGGCAACAGCGTGAAAAAACAAAGCAGACGGAGTCGGCCAAGAGCAGGGTGTGAAAAAAAGGAGTAAAAGATGACAAGATAACAGGCACAAAACGTTGCAGCAGAAGTATTCAACCAAAAGCAGGGGTGTAAAAAGGAGAAGAGAAGGTGTGTGAAACATTGCAGTAAAGTATTCCGGCAACAGCAGGGGTGTAAAGAGGGAGAGAAACATTGGAGTGTTCAGTGAAGAGAAGGGGTGTAGAAAGAGTCGAAGGCGCTTAAAACAATGGGGTAGAAATATTCACCCAAGAGCAAGGGTATAAGAAAGGAGCAAAAAAGAGAAGTGTAAATAAAACATTGGAGTAAAATATTTAGCCAAGAACAGGGGAATAAAAAGACTAGAAGAGAAACACAGGAGCAGTACTCAGCCAGATGCAGGGGTGTAAAAAGAAGAGTGAAAGAGGAGTAGAACACGGGAGTAGAGCTGCCTCCCTTTTCACTCTCTGCACCCACCCGGCACGGACATGGCCCTCTGGAGCCGGGCGTGGGGCGGGGGTCCGGGGGAGGGCCCCCCCCTGGTGGCGAAGGAGAACTGCTCCCCAAAGGGGGACGGGTTGCGGGACAGGCCCGGGCTGGCGGCTGGCCGCAGGAGTCCGCCCGCCTGCATGGCCTGCTGCTGCTGTTGCTGCTGGGACTGCTGCTGCTGTTGCTGCCGCACTTGAACCTGGCCCCCGACAAAGCGCACTTGCTGCGGCTGCTGCTGCTGTTGCTGCTGCTGCGCGCTGAAGGTACCCTGCACGGGACAGAACCACCCACTGAGTGCGTGCGCTCGGTGATCAAGAATGCCAATGTCAAACTTGCGTTTGGACAGTTAGATTGTATGCGAGGGGCATGTGAGAAACACCACGTTACGGGTGTCTGAAAGCTACAGCAAGGCTGCCCAAGTTCATGAGAGAGAGAGAGACGAGATGCTCATGCATTTTTTTAAGATCTACCAATGGATCTTTTGTGGGTCTAGGATCTAGGCTCTAGGGGGCAAAGACCCCTAGGCAGAGAGGAGTGACCGTGTAGATAACAAGTTTCAATGGCGACTAAGACTAAGAACTGATGACGGGCACCGATGATACGAAAGTGTTTACAGTTCCATTACATATTTGTTTTTCCCGAGATCAGAAGCTGCACTGAGAGAGGAGCGTGCCTTCACCCCGCCGCTAAACTCGAGTGAAGGTGCTCGTACCTGTGACAGCTGGGCATTGAGCATGGGGTTCTGCTGCTGGAGGGACGCGGCCTGTGGCCGGGGGTTCCACTGGGGAGGCCCCCCGCCCAGGGCCCCCACCGGGGGAGCCCAGGTGCGGGGATCCGGGGCTCGGGTAAGGACTAGGGAAGCCCCCCGGCTGCTGCTGCTGCTGCTGCTGCTGGGGCTGCTGTTGAGGCTGCTGAGGCTGCTGGGGCGAGTAGCGCTGGCCGGGAGACAGCTGCTGAGGCTGCGAGGGGAGGAGGGGAAGACCCATTGCAAGGGCGACAGAGGAAGGTTGATATGCTTGGGGCGGAATTCAGAGTTGAGTCCATTCCAAAAATGTCCATTTAGTGTTTGTTCAATCAGGATGTAAGCTCTTTGCAAGGCCTCTGACCAATGACATGCACAGAAACCAACGCCCTGCCAGCCTTGTGCTGCGTCCAATCCGAATCGGCTGCCTTCAGCCAACCAAGGCTCACTCGAAATCGACACTTGAGAAACAGACACGAAGTGGACAAAGCTGAAAATTACGCTCCGAAAAAAAGCGGCAGCGGGTGGTTGCGGTAAACCAACTGCGCTCTGGCAATGTATTCATCAAACCAGCCTGCACTTCTAACAAACCAATTCACAGTAGTTCATCAGTGCTGACGGCACCTTTCCGCAGAAGCAGCAAGGCCATTTCCACGTATCTTTTGCACGTCACCTTTAGGCTATCTTAGCGATGTGGGGAAACACTGCCAACTAGACTTGCCTACACAGCTCACAAATCATGGGACAAGTTTTTCCAAGTTAATCACAGACGGTGCTTGAAGGCTTGTATAAGAGAAGAGGGGACACACGACAGCACATTGCAGTCCACAGCACACGACAGAACTGTCATGTGCCCCCCTTCTCTTGCTCGTGACAGCTGTCTACAACGAAACCAATTCCAACTACCGTACTTACTTGCATAATCCTCGCACACGCAGTAATCCTCGCTACCCCAAAAATTGCAACGACGAAAGTCGTCTGCTCGGGAACCCGCATGACGCATGCACTCGCACCGCTCCTGTTTGGCGGACTGTGCGGTGCGTCCAGGCACGCCATTTCTTGAACGCCACTCACACTGCCGTTGGGCCGGTTTAGCATGTGCTCTAGTAGGCGGCGTTCGCGGAGCATCTAGTCGAATATTCCTTCATTGGAGGAGCAGCAGTCAAGAGCTCGCTTTCCCCCATTTCGAGACGTTTTTCGTCGCTTTGTTCTGCGCTGGTTTCACGTGCCCCTTCGCCATAGGGCGGTACACACCAGTTATACAGCCGCTTTCAAGCTGAAAGCTATCAAATATGCTACAGAGCGCAGCAACCGCAGCTGGATGCAGGCCCTTCGGCTCTACAAGTTCAGCGTGCACTACTGGAGACAGCCGCACGAGGAACTGAAGGCGACAACGCAGACAGGGGGAGAACTCACCTGTGGCTGTGGGGGACTAAGCACGCCCCCAAAACGCGGTGACAGCTGTTGCGGGGCCTCACCGCCAGACATGCCGCCCCTCTGCACAGGCACAAAGAGAAAGAAGGAGGCAATTGAGAAACAATGACAACAACACGAGGGCTCTTACGTCGCACTCAAACGAGCGACTGAAGCAACCCTCCAGAGCGGCAAAAGTTGCACGGCAGAGAATGCAAGCGGCGCTGCTAGCAAGACGCACAACGGCAAGAGACAAACGCTTCCCCTCGAACACAGTTTTCGTCCACTCACTTGCGCTGCCCATACACAACTGCATTCTCACCCACCCCTAAGAGTAATTTCTGCCCAGTGCTTTGAAAACCCAACGCTCCGTGCAACGGACATGCCTCGTGACGTCAATCGCCCCCTCCACCCCGTTCCTCACTCACTTCTGCCCTCTCAAGGGCACTGCCGTTGCTCACATTTTGGGCCTCCTCAGACCCAACAAGAACTTCCTTCCTTCAAAGAACCTTCCTTCAAGTTAACGCAAACTGTTATCCCCAATGCGTGGCTCCCATCCATTCTTCCACATTTGCAAACTGTACGCTCACTCTTTCCCTTTCCCTCACAACAAAATCCCCTTCACGTTATCCTCAGCAATCTTACACCGCCACGCATACCCGCACACGAAACAGGGGAAAAGACATCAGCCACTGACGACTGCCAGGCAAGCGAAGCGAAGCAAGCGCTGCGTGGGTATGCCCACTGACGACGGGGCAAAGATGTGCCAATCAGTGGCACGAGAGAGAGACAGAGAGGGAGAGAGAGAGAGAGAAAGAGGGGACAGTGCCAGAGCACACATTGCGACAGCACACATCGACGGCGGCGGTGGCAGTAGCAGTGGTATGACACCAGCAGCAGCAGAACGCACCGGTTTGAGCATCTTCATCATTCGTTCCTGCAGGTCCTTGCCCCCTGCCTGGCTCAGGTGGTAGCTTTGCTGCACAGCGCACAGACGCGCACAGCCACCTTTGGCTCACTCGCTCACTCTCTCGTCGCGCAAGACACAGTACCGACGCTTCGACCACTCCCTCATCTACCTTCCTCCCTACCTCCCTCTCCTCTCTGTCTCTCTCTTTCCCATTCTTTGGGGGGGGGGGGGGGGGTACAAGGTCCGATAAAATGGGGGAGGAGGGTAATGCAAGTGCCCAAAAGCTGCAAAAGTACGCACCAGTATCAGGGTTCCAACCTCCTCCCCCCTTTTCCTTCCCCCCTCGTCCTTTCTTTTGAAGACTGAAAAGCTAAGTCCTCCCCTCGACGACACGACGACTTCGCTTTTCAGCCTTAGCTTGGCTTAGCGTCCTTTCCTCGACGGCGCCACCTGCCCTGCCTCTCCCATCACACATGGAGGTTCGGGTTAATGGCAGTGACCAAAACAAGCACGGCATATCATAGCTGCCAAGGGGTTTCGAGCTGCTAGATGTGACCACTCCTGGTACAACTCCGCTAGCTCAGTGCCCTAGAGTACACATACGCATAGGCAGATAACATCTAGCACCAAGTTTTACATTTTCATGTTGGGCGCAGAATGCGTAAGCTCCTAGCAACCGTCAAAGAATAAACAAACAAAAATGAAATAAAGGAAAGAGAAAACATGTCGGGAACACCGCTCTACCAGTTACCTAGTGCAACCAAAAGCAGCTTTTCAGTGTACGGCAGCCAATCTGCAAAGCGGAAGCTTCCCTACACTGTCCTGCACTCTGCAAGTGAACGTGCACAGCCAAATCATCGCACTAGTGCTCCTACTATTTGTCTCAGCAATGATAAAAAGAGATTGCGTTCCGGCAAGGCTGAGTTGAAACCTAGGTGGTACAATGAAGTAGGGCAATGACACTTTTACCAAATGTCGTGCACTTTGACGACAGCATTACAAACATGTTGGGGGTGGATTGTTGATATGCCGCATAGTTTTTAAAGCGAAGCTTTCTGTGCCTTACTGGTGCCGTCCATCGTTACGCCAAAACGCACTGCTAAAAGGCTAACTCACACGTCTATCCGACATCTACCAGATTTCGCCATTCCGACACAGTCGAAGCAGTTTAGATTTCGGACTTTGGCTCAGGTAGCACGGGAGACAGCTTCGCAAGTTAACCATCTTTCTTTTTAGAAAGGGGCTCTGACATTTTAGTAGCGAAGCCCCTTAGGGGCTCGGGCTGTCGGTCTCCTGTCGTCGCCGTAACGCCGTGTCTCATGTAGTGCTCGGTACTAAAACACCAGGACACTCGTTTACGCCTTGCGCTAAACGCTGCGTAACGCGCACTAAAAAAACACCGGAACAGCTCGTTCACGCCTCGCGCTTCAAAGACAGGGAGACCTTTACAGCAAAGCTGTACACCTCTACCCCCCAACGGTTTCATCTCCGTTGTGAAACCGCCAAGAATACACTTATACACTGCATGCTTCGCCCCTCCCCAGGTTTCACGTTAGTGGAGATGGCCCGGGATTTTTTCCTCAGTGTTTTCCCAACTTTCAGATTCTCTTCCCCCTCTTCCTCTTCCCAATTCAACCCACCTGGATGGCGATGTTGGGCGGGGCCACGCCGTGGTTGAGCAGCTCGTTGATGCTCTCGGGGCCGAAGGAGTCGGGCGGCTGCTGCTGCGTCTGCATGGTCAGCTGCTGCTGCTGCTGCTGGGCCAGCAGCCGCTTCTGCTGCTGCTGCAGGAACATCTTCTGGCGCCGCTCGAGCAGGTTGCGCCGCATCTGCGATGAAGGGGGGCCCAGAGCTCAGCCGACGACGACGGCAGGGACCACAAAACACACTCTCTGCCCCACTTCCACGCTCAACGCTCTATTACTGCTTCAATGCAAGGGAGATATAAATTCCGGGGCTGCATAACAAGCCAAAACTACGTCTCGACTACGAGGCGCGTGCACCCTTTCAGAGCACACGCACAAGGCAAATTCTTGTTCGCCCTCTAGCAGGGCGCCGTGTTGGCACTGTGGTTAGCGCACCTGCCAGCTGCTCTGGCAACTCAGGTTCGAATGCCACACGAACGCAATTTACTTTCTCTTTACAGCGGCGCCAGTTTTGGCCGTCACCTTACGCGTTTGATGACCCACCCAAGGCTTTCGCCTTGAAAGCAATTACCGAAGAACAAAGCCACCGACCTGTGGAGACACGCCAGCCATGCCGGCCACCGCGGGCGCGTACTGGCGCAGGCCCTGCTGCTGCTGCTGCTGCTGCTGTGGCTGCTGCCCGGGCTGCGGCTGCGGCTGCTGGGAAGCAACCGCAGCCGCTGGGCCGCCGTGTTGCTGTACACCGGGGGAGCCGCCTGGTAGGACGCCGAGGAGCCCGGCGCACCGTACAGCGAAGCCTGGAAGTGGAACGCCGCCCGCTGTACGCCGCCGTCACCGGGCACCAAGGCACAGCTGAGTTCACTCGCTCGTGGCATGTCAACAAAGCACGCTCTTTTTTTTTCAAGCCCCGCCATTTCGTTGCAAGCAAAGAGAAAAAAAAAAATTGGCTGCATATCTGCTTACTTTGCTGCAAATGTCGTCGAAAGACGACAGCCCTCTGCCCCTTTTGCCACGTAGATACCTCTCCTCTCTCCCACGCTCTCACCCTCTCGTCTAGCTTGTCCCACGATAAACACGGATGGAGGTTTGCTCAAGCCAATCCAATTTTACTACGTTACTGGAACCTTTCAATACTGTTGGACTTCTTGGAATGCGGCGATGAGGTTACGCTCGGTGCGAACGCTTTTTGTATTCTTGGATCGAAACGTTGTTTCCAACACGTATTTTTTTCATTTCCTGTGTTGCAAAAACCAAGCAGTCATGTATTTTTAATACGAGCACGGCCAATACCACTTATGAATTGATGTTCTGTCTCGAATATGTTTATCGTTTTCTTTTCGCTCAACAATGTTGACAAGTGTGAAGTTTCTTTCCAGATTGAAAGGTTAGGAAAAGTTTTGCCTCTATAAACCTCTTGCTCAACTATTCTTGGCCAGACACAGACGGACAGCCATACATACAGACATACCAAAATTTCCTGCTTTAAGGAGCCCAAGAAAGACTACAGTCTTTAAAACAAGACGAGCATACAAACAGGACACAACTAAGAGATGTAGAGCCACTGCAAACGTTTGACAGTTTTTTTTTTCTCAACAAACATTTCAGGATGCTGTTTAGCAATGTGTTACGAAACAAAAAACAGATCTAGGGTTAAATTGTACGGGTCAATCAGGGAATTGCACTTTCAGCGAGTTGCAGCATTGACTTTAGAAAGGCCAAAAAGGAACCAAATGAATTTCAATGGTCCCTCACGAACTGCCCCTTACAGTAGCTAAAAGATCGTTCGTTTTTTGTTTTGTTTTTTATATTTCTGACGCACTGCTTCTGCACAGTCATGGACAAACGAAAAACGAGTGCGAAAATATAAACAAAAACATGCAAAATCAGAGAATTTGGCTCGTGGAGATCCCATAACGATGTGGTCGTAATATATTCGGAAAGTCATGTTTACAAATTTTGCTGCAGTTACGAAGTGATGTGACAATCTGACCTGCAAAGAAAGAAACTGCGCTAATTGCGTGTTTCCATGTTCCATTTTGCATTTTTCTCCATGACTGTACATGTTCGAACTCCCACACTTCTAAGGAAAACGAGAGCAAAAAGGACAAAAACATTACCCAACACCTTCGTGACTGTTACGGTGAATTTTAACACACCAGCTTGACAAAGAACGATCAGAGAGCGAGATATGCTATCACAACAGAGTACAGAAAAGCAAATCCTTCCCACTGAGACCAATTTTACAACAATCTGAGCTAAACTGATTGCCCACAAATTACACAGTCTACACTTCAGTCTGAGGCATATCATTATCTTTTCAAGTTGGCGACCCCCTCCCACCCGACAATCTTCTATTAGTGAAGCAAAAGAAAGAAAAGTGCAGTAGGGAGCTCCGGATTAGGGGATTGACAACTGTGCCCAAGCCGTTAGATTGAGATTCTGTCTCTAGTAGTAAACTTCCTCCTCCCTCCATAGCGTGAAAAGACAAACACAAGAAAGTACACAACACGAGCGCTTCCTCCCTTCATTCCTCATTTTTCGTGCTGAGATCCAGTCCTGATAGCTTAGTTTCCTCTGCTTCTATAGGCCACCTCAATGTTTTTTGAGAAGAAATTCAAATCATGAGGAGCTACACCTAGGCTACGAGGAGTCCTGTAGTGGAGGGCTCCGAACTAAACTAGACCCCCCAGGGATCTTTACATGCGCACAGAAATCTCAACCCGCTGGTGTTTTCGCCTCCGCCCTACCTGCTGCTGCTGTGGCTGCGGCTGGTGCGGCGGCAGGGGTGGGGGTGGGTGGGGCTGCGTCTCGAAGCTCATGAGCTGCTGCTGGATGGCGCTGATGGCCATCTTCTCGTTCAGGTCCAGCCCCTGCTGCCCCGACGACTGCTGGTGCGAGGAGGGCGCCCCCTGCTGGGCCCCCTGCTGGGTCGGGTTCTCCAGCATTTCGTCCAGCAACCGCAGCAGCACCGTCTCCTCCGAGGTGGTAGACTCCACGCCGGGCTGCAGCTCCTGCTGCAGGCTCCACACCTGACCGAAACACGAGCAGAAACGGTCACGACAGCAAGGGTAAAGACAAGCGTAAAGAACGACAACAGTCACGACAAGGGTAAAGAAACGTTGGGGGGAAAGAAACGTCTCCGAAAGGCCTGGCTACCAATTTACTACTCGATTATAGAGCAACCTCGAATCTAACGCACACCCGATTTTAAACAAACGAGCAGAAAAAAAGTGCAAAAGTGCCGCCGTTTATGGGTGCCGCCAGACCTTTGTCATCATGCTAGGACAGCAGCCCCTTCGTCATTCTCGAATCGTAATATGCTCTACACATTACTCTTATCACGCAGCCCCTTCCAACTCGTGTCACGAAAATGCACAATAGAAAACATTACACGAGAGGCTGCCATGGAGCAGCACCAATCTTTTCAGCTGCAAAAAAAAAAGGGGGCGCAAACTGCACGGCGCTATACTAACTGCACTTTCTCGTTCCATAAGAAAAAATGGTGCCACTAAATGGAGGCTCAAGTGCGTTTTATTCCTTTTCTTCTTTTTCACTGGCATAGAAAGCACACATCATCGAGACACCTTCCAATATACGCCATGAAAGCTAAACAGGCAGGTTACAGCCCTTTCCCCAGCTTGTTTGCAAACCCGCAGAGCGGCAAGAAGGCAGGCAGCGCCACTCACGTCCTCCAGCACTTGCGAGAGGAACTGGTCGGAGGAGCCCAGCCCCGCGACCGAGAGCGCGGAGGAGGAGTTGACGGCGTTGACGATGCCCGGTGGGATGCGGGAGTCGTTGAGCAGCTGCGAGAGGACCTCGCTGGGGCCCGAAGCGGCGAAACCGCTGCTCACGCCCGCGTGCGACAGGTACGACGGCTGCTGCTGCTGCTGAAGCTGAACACCCCTCCGCGCCGAGTCGGGGCTGTTCATGAGGATCTTGCTGAGGAAGCCCTGCTGCTGCTGCTGCTGCTGAATCAGGCCACCACCACCGAAAGAACGCTGCTGCTGCAGCGTCATGGCACTGGACTCTGTGCAAGGGGGAGGAAGAGAGAGGGGAGCAACTTCAGGCTCCCATCCTGTCCGGCACTTCTCAAGGGTCTGCTAGCTTGCTCTTTTTTTTTCTTCAAGAGGGAGTTTAACCCTTTGATGCCCAGTAAAAAAAAAAATTTCTCTCTCGCACTTGTGTTTTTCTCCACATTTAATGCCATCTATCATCTCTAAGACAAAGGTTCGCAGACCTTCAAAATTAAAGAAGATAGAACAGCACGCACTTCCGTGTGCTTAAAAAAATATTGTTTACGCGTGTCAACTCTCACCGACCCTCGGGTGGCTCAATGGGCTAGTGACCGGTAACCGAAAATGTGCAATTCCGTTGTTATTACAAAACGATAGCAATACAAATTTTACATTATTGTCTTGGCTGAACCACAGATCATGGTGATAAGGGTAGCTCTTTTTTTCAAGTGATGTATACGGGCAGCCAGTTCCGTGTTTCCCAGTGTCCGTCCTCACGAACCAAATTTTCTGGCTTCATATTTGTGATGTCGGAAGTCGTTTTAGATCATAAAAAACGTCTCACACGCTTAAGAAAAACAAAGTTTTGGGCATCGAAGGGATTTGATCAAATCGAAATCTCTACACACGTGCGTTTCCGCTTTTCGCCTCCGCCTGAAAAGCAGCTGCTACATCCGGGATCAAACCTTCAGCAGACAAACACCTTACCTAGCCACTGTGCCACCTGCAGTAGCTGCGAGTTAATGTGCTGCTAGCTTAGTACAGCTCATACCAATTAACTCATACCAATCTGCCCATGTGGCTAAAAGTAAAGCTTGGCTGACAACGTAAATGACGAAATTACTTGTCGAAAGATCCGGTTGAGGGGGGCTGAGAGGGAACAGATCTGCAAAGAACAGATCTGGATGACAATGGGTGTGTGTGGGAGGGGGAGGCTGGAAGTCTACGGGAGACAATGTGGCCCTGATAATGATGAACCTCCCCTAGGTTGGTCCAGCGGGCCCTAATTTTTTTTGCCCAGAATGGTTATGAACAGCAATGAAACGCAGAAAGGAAATGGCACTGAAGCGTGTGACACTGTTAGGGTTGTTTCCTTGAACACTAAAGGTAACATCGCATAAAGCTTGCAGGATTACGACAAAATGCCTTTCATTCCTCTCCCTATTGTTATTGGACCGGGGCTACGATTATGGGAGATGCAGCAAGAGCACTGCAACGTAATGATTCTGGCACAGAATCACTTGTCAAGAAGTGCACTTGCATCAAGCTGAACCATTGCATGCTGCTTTAGTCTTGAAAAGCTACTTCTTACAGCCCACCAAAGGTACCAAAAACAAAAAAAAACTACACCTTGTTCCATTTTGTACTGCAGGCATGCACCAATGATGAGAGAATGGACACAGTGATGTCGGCCAATGAAAGTGGCAGATGCACGGACAACAATCTTTTTTAATTTGGCTGTCCGGAGCAGTTTCGAGCACTTTCTCAGCAGTCTAAAACTGCTTTCACATTAAAAATTCATTCGGAAAGCAAAATACAGATTTGGTTTGGAGCACTTCTGCTGCAAGTCATCCATGATGACAAATACCAAGAGACCTAAATGTACATACGCCACCCCACAATGTATGCGCAGACTGGGTGAAAGCAGACAACACGAACGGCTGCCCCTAAGGCTGTGTTCTCTCCCCGCTGCTGTTACCTCTTTCACCCTTCGAAGCTTCCGCAGCTCAAAGCGGGATAGCAAAGCATGTTCGAAGGCGCACCTTGCGGGCCCAGAGACAGCAGAGAGGGGGGCCTTCCGGGCGGCTGCTGCTGCTTCATCAGGCCACCCCCCTGCCTGCTGCTGTTGCTGCTGCTGAAGAAGTCCTCCGGCGGTGGCGGAGGTGGGGGTGTGGATGAGCTTCTTCTCGAGGTTCTTGGGCAGCCGCTCCTGCGGCAGCTGGGACACGATGGAGTTGGCGATGGACGTCGGCACCGAGGGCACCGGCCGTGGGGTTTGCGCCAGCATCGACGCCAGCATCGGGTTCTGGCCCGCCAGGTGAGCCTGTGTAGCACGGGGTCAAAGGTCGCGGAATCAAGACGAGAACCACAGCTATTTGACTGCAGTTTCCATAAATCCTGCCGCATTCTTAAACCCCGCTTTATAAAACTGCTCCAGCACATCAGAAGTTCGCAAGGCCCTCCCTGCCTTGTTCAACACTGCTTCACCTTTTCTGAAAACTTGCAACAAATTTCAGGTGCAGGCAAAGTAGAATTATCCAATAACATGTTTTGTTCAAATCCATTCCTAGAAAATTGAATAAAGCACCTGGCAAAAAACCTCTTAATAATCCCATTTCTCTCCAAAGGCTGGAAAAAAGTTTTTCACCAACTGAATCGACCTGATAGCAGTGCAGCACTCCCCCAAAGCAACGCTTCCAAAGCTCTTGCCAAAGAAACAGGCAAAGCATGCGCACACACTTCTGCGGGATGACTGTTCTCAAGGCCCCCAAAATAAAGAACTAAATTAAAGGGTCATTGAAGTGAGCCGATTTTCTGGCAGAGCTAAATTTAGCGGACCGCTAGCAAATTTAACCTGCACAACACGAGCACAAATAAAAAGTCAATGCTAACGACGAAACAGGTGAAAGTAAGAAGTTCAAACGCCAAAACAGCGCGAAACCACATTTATGGCCACTGATACGTCATTGAAGTAAACAAAAGCCCTAGACGTCCACCAAATAGTCAGTTAATGAATTACACAAATGGAGCTGCACAATGCAGCTACAAATACAACTTCAACCAACTCACTTCAGTGTCCCTTAATTAGTGATCTCCACGATCCCTGCATTATTACGGCTAGTACTCTCCTAGGGGTCGGCAGGGCTTGAAGCAAAGCTCGCGTGGGCAAGCACAACTCAAAAGGAAAGCTGAGGCCATTAGCGCTGCCATAAAAAAACACCGTTTGCAATCAGGAGTGCAGGGAAGCACAAAGTCCACTAATTGCATTCCAGCCTGGGCAAAGCTCGCTAATTTCAGAGAAGCTAAACCGATTCCTCACACACCCTTGTTGAACCTGCTACTGCTTCGCCTGAGTAGACGACCATAGTCCAGCTCCATCCCTTCAAAACCCATTCAAATGGATGAAGCAAACTTCACCGTGGCCCGGTTGACTCAATACTAGATCTGCACTGACAAAAACTCCCTTCTTTAAGCACTTACATTGACTTCCCTACAAAGACTGATCCCAGAAGCCAGAGGCTTCAAAACAATTTAAACTGCTCAACAGAACAGGCAACGGTTTGATTCCCAACGAAAGAAAGCCTCTGAAACTGGAAGTATTGCTCGTTTACTCTATATTTACTCCATTACTCCAATTACTCCACATTTAAAGTAGCCTTCAACTCCCGCCAATCTCACGACCTCGTTCCTAGCACAAAGCGAAGGTTCGGGCAACGAAAGCCTCTGAAACTGGAAGTATTGCTCGTTTGCTCCATATTTACTCCATTACTCCAATTACTCCACATTTTAAAGTAGCCTTCAACTCTCACCAATCTCGCGACCTCGTTCCTAGCACAAAGCGAAGGTTCGGGCAACGAAAGCCTCTGAAACTGGAAGTATTGCTCGTTTGCTCCATATTTACTCCCATTGCTCCAATTACTCCACATTTAAAGTAGCCTTCAACTCCCAATCTCACGACCTCGTTCCTAGCACAGAGCGAAGGTTCGGGCAATGTCAGAATCCTTTCTTCAAACTGCCAGCGGGCAACTCTGCGATGCTGTTTGCGTGAACGGTGCTACAGGTTGACTTCCGTGGGTGTCACAAAACACACACAAGACACAGAACGGGGGAATCCAAGTGCCGGCAACGGCACCTCAGAGGGACACCAGGACAGAGATGGGAGGGAGAAGGGACAACGACAAGAAAGGAGGGTCAGACAAACAACAACAAAAGAGGAGCTACGAACAAGGGGAGGAGAGAAGAAAAAAAGAGAGGAGGGGAAGGTGGAGGGGGGCCTCAGCTGCCCATTTACCTTAATCTCAGGGCTAAAGGGCATGGCGCTTGCACCCTAATCAGGAACCACGGCGAGGGGGGAAAGAAGGAACAAAAAAATTAAGCAGGCGGAGGGCGGGCGGGGCACAACAGTCAGTCACCATGAACGCACGATGAAACACAAACGCGCAAACACAACTCTGGCACCATCACCCACAACAACAAAAACAGCAGCACCGAGGGGATAAACAATTAGCACCCACTGCGTCTCGTCTGCCCAGTCCCAAATTTTGCACCACTTCTTTTCGTTGCCACGTCAAGTTGAGCGCTTTTCACTAAAGTGGATTCATTGTGACGTTAAGACCTTGACACGTGACCAAGAGCTAACGAATTTACTCTAGCAGCCCCCGCGAATGCAGAATTTGTGGCTTAGCTTCGTTCACGAATGAATTGAAGTTCAAGAATAGAAGCACGCTTGCAGGAGAGTTGGCAAGCTTTCTCCTGAACCTCTTCTTAGAAACCTCTCTAAACAACAGCTTAACCAAGAAATCCTACTCAAATTTTGGGGTTTGACACACTGAACCTACACCTCCGCCACACTGAACCTACACCTCGGCCACACTGAGGCTACACCGGGGCATGCAGTGGCAAAGGGTTCCGGATTGATTTTGACCCCGTTGGGGATCTTAAACAGGCGCCAGAATCTCGATACACAGGCGTATTCATTTTTCACTTCCATCGCAGAAACGGCCACCACAGCTGGGATCTCGAACTTGCGCCCCTGGGCCTAAGCCACCCAGCCAGCATGGCGGGTAGAACCCACACCCTCAGCCAAACAAGTCTGATGCAAAGTGAAAAATCTTGCAATAATAACCCGGGTGGTAGGTATGCCAAAAACAAAGAGCATAAGCAAGCTATTGCACAAACTCAAGCTAGCCGTGTGCGCATCAGTGCTCGCCATGCAAAAAAAAAAAACAGCAGAGGCAGCTTCGTTTCAGCAGACCAGCAATCCATATAAAAAAAGCTTATTCCAGCACGCATCGACAAGCTGCCTCAAAGCGGAAACCCATTTGGGATTTTGTCGACACAAAGCACGCTAGCTGATCAAAGTGACGGCGGCATCCACTCACAATCTTGACAGTGTTCTCCAGAAACCAAGGAGGGAGAGAACTATAGGATAGAGCGTCACGTATGAATCTTAAAGCCTAGCCGTAAAAATAAGCAGAATTCAAGAGAACTGTCCCCCAGTCACTGATTCTACCATTTTTCCACTCTCCTTCCAATAGTTTTCTCTACGTCTAACAAAACAGGCAGGCCTTTGTACCCCCAAAACTAAAAGAAATAATAAAAAGTTTCAACCCAAGAACAACCCAAAGGGAAATAAACTCGTGGCTTTTTGCATACGCTTGTTTTGTAACCGCACCTCTTATGTAATGTACTATCGGCGTAACCCCACCTCTTATGTAATGTACTATCAGCGTCAAATGAAACACGAACACGAAAATATGAACCAGAATGTGCAAAATTGAAAAATACTGTTCGTAGAGTTCATATAATGGCATACTGGTATGTTTGGAAATCCACTTTTCCCAACCTTGTTTTTGCAACTAATCCACGCATCCTTTTGGCTTGCATGGAAAGAAATCGCGCTATTTGCGAGTTCAGGTTCATATTTTCGTGTTCGCGTTTCATATGATGCCGATAGTACCTTATGAAATGAAATGAAATGTGAGCCGTGAAGAGACCGAAAAGCTTGCCGCGCGTGTCGCAACACCTCACCTGGATGATCATTCCGGAGGGCAAGCGGTGGCAGTAGAGGTGAGCGCTTTGGGCGGGGATCTTTTGGAAACTCATACGGGCAATCTTTGGGGAGGGGCAGCGTGGGGGGAGGGAAGCCATGGGAGGAGGGGAGCAACAGAAAAGCACACACACCACGTGAACAAGGCCCCAGGGGGGAGAAAAAGCAGGCTCCAACAGGGGGAGGCAAAACAAAACCACCAATCGGAAAAAATGGGGGAGGAGGCATGCGAGGGAGGCGGCAGCAGTGATGCCGAGTGAGCCGTGATTGTAAGGGGTGAAAAATGGTGCAATGACGACTGTCGGAGCCCACTTTTAACGAACGGAGACAGAGCATGGACAATATCCCGTACGCAAAAAATGATGATAATAATAAATAAATAACAGCAGTGAGCTAAAGTAGGCATTACGACCTGATGCTCTTCCAAAACTCTTGCCTTTGCCTCTCAGTTGGATGATGGACCTCATAATGTGCCAGAACTCGGCATAAATAGAAACACTGCCGTTCATTAAAATTCCCAATCCCGAAGCCTGGTCTACCTATCATGGATTGACAGTGCCTTTAGGGTAAAGTAAACAGGGGCGACAGTTGTTTGCAGGCATCTACGACTTCAGCGGCAACTGCGGCAGCCTGATGTTTCGGCACACCACGGAAATAACATAGCTCGACGATTTAGCCACTGGCTGCCGTCGTTATAAGTGGGCACCAACAATGAATGAAACCAACCCTCGGGAAGCAACCAGCATAGGAGTTGACACGCACACCAAGTACCCCAGCTTTCGCACACACACCACACTTTTGCTCTAGGGACACGACTGCAAGTGAGTCAACCACTGTCTATGGGGGGAAGGTGTGTGCATTGGAAAGCAGCAGCGGTGACAGTGCGTAGCTATACCCAGCTTATTTATGATAGGGGGAAAATCCACAGATGCTCTACTGTGCACCAGAAAGAGACTCGGGCAAGTTTGCTCCTGATCCCCCCCCCCCCCAAGCCCGACTAAACTTGTTTGCAAACTACAACCCCCCTTCTGCACAAAAACGGCGAGTTCTTCAAATGGAGACACTGCAAAAAGCCAGTTTGTTTTTAGGTGTCTCGGCTCATAGTGAGCCTGCAGCCAAACAAAATCCTTTCGAGACCGGTGCAGCAGCCTAAAGCATCAATCTATAGTGCAAAAATGGCGCTCGTAGTTCAAGTCCTGACTGCAGAGAATCCCTTAGTGATCACTTCCTTTACCTTGTACCCGTGCTTTTTACCCCTTACGAGTGTCCCTATCCTACCCTGGAGTGGGCAATATATCCCCCAGTTACACCATTAGAGTTTACACTCCCCCGTTCTAAGCCTTGCCCCTCGCCAAACCAGCACACGCCAGGGTTAAAGCACCACCACCCACCAAGCAGCGACCCGAAGAGAGCCCTCAGAACTCGACACACACAGGCCCCGCACAAGAGGAAAAAGAGGACAGGGGTGACCAATTCACTCTCTTCACGGGAGAGTCTCGGTCGGGGCTCACCGTGTGAGGCCGCACGCCGGTCGTGTTGGCGCGCTTGGGTGCCTGGTCCGCTTCGGGCCCGTCCTCCAGGCTCTTGCGCTTGGATCCCCCTTCCTCCGCACCCTCGGGCTGGCCACACAGACAGAAAAGGGGGGAAGGTCAGCAACCGACCAGTCACCGCAACGCTCGAGACAGCAGCGCGGCAAGTTCGGCCTCAGTATAGTAATACAACATAGCGGCCGAGTTCTATCGATGAACTCCATCGCTTGAAAACTGCTGGCACTTGGCCCACCGCGGCAGCAGTTTCGATGCTACTGTTGGCTATGGTACACCGCAGGGCGTCGTTTTATCGTCACTTCTCTTCTTGAATTAAAGAAAAACAATAATAAATGTTCTCATCCCCTTCAGCTTCTGTAAAAGCCTTAGCAATAATGTGCAACTAACTTGACCGGCATGACGCAAGTCCTTTCTTCTGCGGCTCAGGCAAGAAATTACCACTTCAAAACCAACAAGCCCACACTCTGCGAGGCAAGAAAGACACACAGCAGCACAGAGTAAAATTCCCTACAAAGTGCAAAACTAGCTTTGTAGTTTAGTCCAAAACATTAAACACACCCAGCAGAAAAGAAAAAAAAAACATATTTGCTAAGAACACAGGTGTACAAAACCCCACAGCCTGCCACCCCACTAACCTTTCCCCATCCATGACACTAAAACCCGTGTCAAAAAACTCCTGTAGTGATGCATTCGCCATCAGTACTAAAAGGTCCAAAATAGTGCAGAATGACACATCATGCTTGACCAAGAGAAACAAATGTTATATTAAATGCCTGTCTTGAACTTAAAACACAAACGTCCTTTCTGTCCCTTCGCGTCGCCTCAAAAGCACTTCTTCAAATGCACTGCAGACAAATATTTTTTACTCCACACGTGCAAAACAAAGCTCCACATTCTCGCAAAATGCAACCATCAAAACAAATGCAGCCTACAAAAGGCCAACGACGACTTTGCCTAAACTCAAACGCACAACAAAAAACAAATACAACTACAAAAGACACCAAAGTAAGAAACGGCGATCGGTCGACGGGCAAGACAAAAAGCTTCCAGACAAAAACGCTAAGGAGACAGAACACAAGGAAAGAAAACATGATGCAGTGCTAATGTTCACACCAGCATCATTCACAGCGCAACAGAACTGTCGAAGAACACTGAGACAAACGATAAATCAGCAGCAATTGCAAGGCTAAAACAAGAAGGCACAAGCATTAGTCCCCCCACATTTGGCGCAACACTCGCTTTTAAGCTGAAGAGAATCGCAAGCAATACGCAGCAGAGAAACAAGACCAGGCAACAAGCAAAACTGTGCAAAAACAAGGCATGCGAAAAAAAACACAAAACCAAAGTGTACACATCACTCGTGTCTCGGCACGAGTAAAATTTCACCCCATGCAACACTGACAGCACTAAGTGTTCCTGGATTGTAGCAGGGAGCTTTCACTTTTCTTATGGCCACGCCATCGATGGTGCGAGCAAATGTCCGCAACAAACCGACTCATTCCAAAAAAAAAAAAGAAGAAGGAAAGAAATACACCGTGCATTAGTGATAAGGATGGTTTTTTATTGCACAAACAAGAAGGTACGAAATCTCTAATCAGTTTCTAACACTGCCAAAAGACCTAGCGGGGGTCAATCACCATGCAAGCTTCATGCCTGGCGAGCAGCTGTCCGGTCTAATCCCAGAACTCACTGCTCCAGGAGTACAACCCCTACGGGCCAACGCTCCGAAACATTAGAGAATGAAGCGCGCACAAAACATCCCAGCAAGCATGAGTAAACTTTCCCAGACTAAACTATGCGACAGCTCAAACTTCAGGCGACTAACGTAGCGTAGTTTCTCTCTGCTCAGGCTTTAGATACGACACGCAGAGCACTTCCAAGAACGGGCACGCAATGAGTGGGACTTGGACCGGGAAACAGAGTTGGCCCCGGCAGCGATGTCGCAGCGGTCATCTCTTAGGGAATCAAGGGACGCAGCAAAAAAGGAAACGTTATAGCAAAATTTCAGCTCTAAGTAGTAAACGCTGCTGCTCCCCTCGGGTGGTGGGAAACCTGCTTCTTCCTTCGAAGATGGCCCAGTAGGCTACTACTGCTTAGTGTATATACAGCAGTAGCCCAAGCAGTGTGTTCCAACAGTCAAACTGCATTACATCCTACAATCGATTGATTGATTGATTAAAGGAGCCATGAAGACAAAATACAAGATGGGTTTATTAAAAAGACTGCTTAGTCCCGATAACAACGATACCAATATCATCGCAATCCTCGAACAAATAACGGAGATATTAAAGAAAACGTGTGAAGCAGTCGCGACCCCCTAGCCAATATCCCGCAACTTTTCTATGACGTCACGCAACCTTGTTTGTGCGATTGGCGGCCGCCTAACTGACCTGTCGCAACGACACGTGACTGGACGTCTGTAATGGGGCCTCTAGTTCCATTTGACCGCATCACTTGAATGCTAACGTGCAGTTAACGCACTGAAAATGATGTTTTATTGTTGGCCCGTATGACGTCATTCTTGCTCATAACACGTCACTGTGGCGCAAAATTCGAAAGTTTTTAAATACTTCTTGCTTTTTTTTTTGTTAAAAAAACATCTTTTGTGGCTGTAATGGAGCTGAGTGAGATACTGAATCCTAGTTCTTTCAAACTAAACGAAGTTGTATTTTCTCTTCATGGCTCCTAACGTGCCGACGCAGCGCAGGCGATGAGACGCGCTGTAGCGGAAAGCTCCGAATTAATTTTGACCACCTGGGGATCTTTGACGTGCGCTGAAATCTCGTACACACGGGCGTTTTTGCTTTCCGCCTACATGCTACAATCAAACAGCTTTCCCACCATGCAACTAAAATTTACAGCGCCCCTTCTACTAACGACATACAGACACCCAAGAGCAAGGTTTCCCCTTGTCTCAGAAATGAGGCACTGCACTGCACATTAGGCTTGGCTTCCCTCAGGGTTATCTAAGCTCTTCCGAGCAATTCCCTCCAACATACATTAGTCCCTACCCACCCCCCTCACCTCATCCTCTTGTTGTTGTCCACCCGAGTAGACAAAACACGCCAAGTCGCAATGTACTCAGCAATGCCAACCAACACTTTCGCAGTGCTTGAAGACTAGCTCAGAGAGAAAAAAAAATGACAGATTCTCACACAAAAATAAAAAAATACCCAAAGGCACGTTCCTCTACGGAGCTGCTTTAGAATGTGCATGAGCCCCAAGTCAAAATCGAGAGGGCAATTACAGAATACAAGGACGGGGCAGCAGGAGCTGTCTTTCACTAAAATGCCCCGTATATCTTTAACTTTATCGTATAATTTCGGATACCCTGTATACTGTAGGATCCAGTATGCCCCGTATACTGTATGATCCCGCACACCCTGATACAATTTTCGACAGGCTACCCATGTTCACCCACACAGATCAGCCCTTCCCCCGACGTGCTGCCCACAGGGACAAAAAGAGGGCGAGCGAGAGAGAGACCGCTGCGAGCATGCCCAGCCCAGGAAGGGGGTGGTTGCGGGGGGGGCGGGGGCGTGGGAGGGGGTTACCTTGTCAGGCGACTCGGCCTTGAGCAGCTGCTGAATGAGTAGGTCCTGCGACCTGCGGAAACTCTTGTCCCCACTGTCCTCGCTATTCAGCAACTGCGAGCAGACACACGCCGCCCCCCCACTCATTCACTGGGCCCCCGCAGCAGCAGGAGCAGCAAGGGGGCGTGGGGAGCGGGGCCCACACTTTGTGGGGGCGAGGGAGGGGCACACAGGCACCCCCCGTTCAACCCCTCAACTTGGCAAACTGTGGGTGCCGCCGTGGGCTTATGCAACCAGGAGGCAATACAAGCGTCACTGAACACTGTCCGGCCACCAGAAGGAAAACGCAACTCGATGTCCGCCATTGGCTCGTGGAACCACTGCAGCTTCAGCCCCTCTGTCACCTATTGCATAAACACCACTGCTGACTTTCAAATGAAACAGTGGAGGGGGGGGGGAGGATTTCGGACGTCTTTTGCGTTTCGACAGTTCGCCACTGCAACTGCTTAAAAAAAGGAAACTTTGAAACCCAGCAAGCACTTAAGGGGGACTCCTCTGTTAAAATTCCTATGGGACATCCTGTTAACATTCCTACAGAACATCCTATGGGACATCCCTGCTAACATTCCTTCATGACCCACGATATTAAAAACCATTGCGCCTGAATTATAAAAGTACATATACATGTGCAAAATGGCCTAGTTTGCATATTTAGATGTATGTCACTTCCGAACTAAAATAAAAAAAGTACAACTCTCGCATGGAAGACTGCTAGCGCCATCTAATGAAAACTAGATAAGCTAAAATGCATTTGTGGTTTATTTCTTATTTCAGCAAACATGGGCTATAGTTCTAAAAGAAACGCCGTTAGGAATATTTCGATGTATTTGTAAAACTTTTCATATTGGCGCACGATGGTTTTTATGCCGGTGGGTCATGAAGTGGTACGGCCCATAGGAACATGGTCAGGCGAGTCCCCCTGCTACTAGCTGCGAGAGTGCTTTCATCCATGCAAATTCGGCCTGAAAACATTGCTTGTTCACTGATGTAGCGCATAAACATGGAAACTGAGCGCCCCTTGCAATGGCTGCCTACAAGCACCTGCTGTTTTGATCCCATCGACAATCAGACTGAAACTGCGATACACGAACTTGCAAACATGAGCAATCTTCACGGATTGCAACACAAATTTCCAAATTGAATACCGACTCCGCGGCATTTTTTGTACTCTGATCCCCGAATGTCAAAGGGCTTCACAGAACCAGAAGCGTCTGTGTCCAAAGAAAGAAGCAACCCTTGTGGGTGCTGGAATAGCATGGAAGCAAACATGCTTAACTCCGGCAACACTAGTATGACGAGAAGAACGCTCAATTTGACATCCTTATTTTCAGCTTTCTTCGCCAACAACCTGTAAGGCTTGGGGGTTGTTTCAGGCTAGTACCTGGCGTTTTCCTATGACACACTAGCACGATACTTTCTTTCATTACGTTTCAAGTGCGAGTGTTTACTAGCCACAAAAGGAGTCAAATGGGAGTCGGCATACATAGAGAGTAACCTTTTTGCACAAGGCAGTAACAAAGGAGTTGCACCAAGGGAGTAACAAGGGAGTTGCACCAGCACTAGTCGCTACGAAGGGTTAACACAGCCTTATCGCACGATGCCCTCCATTCCCAGCCTTTAGCCGGCTTCCTTTTCATCGACATCATAAAGCTAGAGCAAACGTTCCAGGTTGCCTTGCTTTCTCTCATTACGTTTGTGCATATTTCATTTCCATAATTATTCTGCGCCCGTATTTTTTTTTTTCCACTCCACTTCAAAAGTTTCATGCACGAGGTAGTGGTGCCATGCTGACTGCATGATGCACAAGAAAGCTTCGTGGCGCTTGCCCAGTCTCTTGCCACCACTTTCCTATTGCAATAACTCCAAGCATAACACTTTTAGCTTGAAAATGCACAACCATGACGGCCCTTACCCATTTAACAATGACACGAGCCCCTCAGTTTGCCAAGTTGAGGAGAGACAGAACGTAGGCACACCACGACTCCGGAAATTGACCTTAACAAACCCCACACTATTACTTTTTTCAGATGAAACAAACAAGGTTGCAGCTGCCACTTCAGGGTTGAGCACAAGATGTACACAGTGCGTTGCATCACCCCTGTAAGAAACTTTGAGCAGTCATTCCTTTCCGCCGTTAGTGTGCTCACTCAGCCGTGTTCAAACACCCCATAAGATCGCGATTGTCCTTTTTCCCGAAAGAACGGTTGAAACAAAAGGGGAAAAAAAATGGAGTAACCCAAGCTTGCCCTTATGATGCAAGAGTGCATGAGCATCATTTCTCGCCAAGTAATGTGCTGGTGGGTTTAGTTAAGTCGAGCATCTGTCCTAAGACACGCAATTTCCCCTGCGTCTATCACTACCTCTCACCTATACTGTGACTAAGTGCATTGGCCGACCGCCATTGTTTAGGTCAATATTCAGGCTTAATACCGTTGGGTTACATTCATGTTGAAACTAACGATGCACCAAGCGAAGCCAAACTCCTTGCACCTAATGTCAGTCTGTTGCATAACCCTAGTACCCCTTCCCTCCGCTGAAGCAGCAGTTTGGCTGGCTTACATATTGACCTTTCCACCCTCACTCTTTTTTTCTTCAGCCAGGCGAGTCGCTGCCAATGGGGCATCAGAGGTTGGTGCATACTTGTGTTCACAGCAAACAATAATTTTGACGAGGTTCCTGGCCTCACTTTGTGGCCACACGGACCTGGGAACGTGTCTTTCACCAACTGAGCGAAGTAACACGCAAGCGATGCTCATGCAATACAATAAATACTTTTGAGTACGCTTAGCTTTAATACCATGCTTTGTTAAATCAACAGGAAGTAACAGCTGCCCAAAATTCATTGCAATATCCAGAGATGTCCAGTTCATCAACCCGACCCAATACCACAAAACTGGCATGACGGGACTGGTAATGCATGCAGTAATTTAGCCCCCACTCGCTTTCCATCCCCGCGTAGCACCTAGTATCCTTGCCCTTGCGTTCCCCGAATGAAGTGGCTTGTTCAGTACACTCAAGCTGCCTTACAGACACAGTCCCACACTAAAAAACGTGGGAAGGCAATCGTCCAAGCGTAAAGCGAAAGGGACAACACGCATGCAGACCAATTTAATGGTCAAATGCAGCCACCTCCGTTTCAAAACTGCACCAGTCGCGCCATGGACAAGTGCGGTGCAAGCGAATGCTTGCCATTCACAAAACACACTAGAGGCATCACAGTACATGCTTCGCGGCGCAATCCATCATGCAGGAAGCTCAATTTCAGGCAACATACCAAGCACAGTGCATGTCAACATCAGGAAATGTCTCGCACTACTGTTGCACCAAATGATTGAACGAACGACAAATTCGGAGAAAACTAAAATTTCACTACGCTTAGACAGTGGCAAGTGAGAAGTGCGAAAACGCTATTGAAGCAGTTTTTGTCCATGAGCCGGCTAGCTTTTATTTTGAATAAACAGACTTTTGGCCAACAATGCAATAGCCTGGTGTGGCCTCGAGACAACTGGAAGGACCAGAATGGGCCGCGCACAATGCAATTCAGCTTGCACTCAGACTACACTCTATGATAAACACTAGAAAGCATCACAAGAGCTACGGTGCAGGGGCAGACAAGCGTTCATGCGACGAACTTCATAACAAACACAAACAATACTTTAAGCATTGAGACCAGCACACAGCAAAACAGGTCACGCATGCGCAACTAATGCGTACAGACACACACACAAAACAACAGCGCTGAAGTCACGGTTCGCCGGGTTCCACTGAATTTAGCCAATGCTTTGTGCAGGGCTAACCTAAGCAGAGGTCGGCGGACTCACTCATGAGTCCACTCACTCAGACTCATTTGGACTCAAACTCACGTGCGAGTTTGAGTGAGCGCGAGGCTAGTGTGGCATGGTGAGTTTGAGCTCGAGTGAGTTTGAGCCGAGTGAGCCCAACTGAGTTTGAGTTTGAGTACGCCCGAGACCTAGCGAGTCCCGAGTACATTTTGAGTTTGAGTACATTCTGAGTTTTGAGTACATTTTGAGTTTGAGTACATTTTGAGTGAGTACATTTTGAGTTTTGAGTCCAAGTTTTGCACTCAATGTGAGTTTGAGTTTGAGTGAGCGCAGGTGTGCTGCTCAGCATTGAATCTGAGTTTGAGTGAGTGGTGATTCGAAAAAAAAAAAAAAATTGTGAGTGAGTTTGAGTGAGCCGTGCTAACTTTGCCGAGGTATGAACCTAAGCGACCACTGTTCTGAGTCTTTCTCGCACAACCAAGAAAAATTTCTACTTTTCGGCGCCGGTGTTGTGAACCAGAACATCGGCAGCGGTCTCACAATGCAGTGGGCAGTTGGGAGCCGATGAAGCTTAGGACCTTGGCAAACCCGCCAGTACGACGCAGCAGCAGGTGCAACAGGCCTGTACCACAGCACACATTCACAGGTACGTTGAGTCTGCCCACTACGATTGCAAGCTTTGAGGCTCGACGACCATGCAGTGGCACAAGAGAAGAGAATGCAGTGGAAACGTCGCCGGCTGTCCCAGACGCATGCCGACAATGTTACACGATGGAGCCAGCTACACACATTCATCCTGGGTCGTTCTGTGCACATGCAGGCAGAGTCGACTGTACACTTTGCAGAGTTGTCTGCACACTCTCCAAAGGAGGGGTGAACTGTGCGCTCCTAAACAGGAGTCAACTGCACTCTCAAAAAGGAGTTGTCTGCACACTTTTGAAAGGGTGTCAACTGTACTATCTCTAAATTGTAAAAAGATGTACGCCCTTTTTGTCTATAACACCCTTACACACCACCAAAAAACACAAAAAAAAAGAACTGTTCGAAAGGGTGTATTCTTACACGAAGTTGTTTCCTAGTGATGGGCGAATATTCGGTGTTGTTGAATATTCGATCGCATTGCTTTATATTCGTTATTCGCTTTGATCCGAAGGCAGGTATACGACATTTTCAAATTATTCTGCGTTCCCAAACAAAAACCAAACTTTTCAGTCAGGCCTTCTAAGATGTCATCACAGGCTTGAAGACCTGCCCATTTCTATAATCAGTGCCAAGTTGTTGCCTCGCCTAGAGGTTAGCCATTACACTTTCCGTTCAAAGGTGGCACTGAAACGACACCGCCGCCGACATAGCGGCACCAAGCCGGCGCACCTGGATGGGAATTAGCGGACACTGTTCAAAATGGGGGCCTGCAACTTGAGCTTCGGTACGGCCAGGGACACTAGTGGCTAATGGCAGCCAGTAACTTGCACTTTGGTTGGCTACGGCCGCGGATACTAATGGCTACAATACCCTTTTTCTGGTGGAGCTTCTGGGTGGCAAGTATTCAATGATGGAGAAGCTGGTAGAACTCAGCGCCCCAATATCACTGAAACTTTGCGAGTCTGGTGTAGACCACTGAAGCGAGAGAAAAAAAAAAGCGGAAATTATTGGCTCAGCAGTGAAAGTATTCAAGCCCCAAGACCAAGCAGCAACTGAGCTGTGCACAGACCGCTACTTCTCGCCCATTGCACAGAAGTGGTGGTTCTGTGTAAGCACATCCCCGAAAGTGACGAGTCAGCATCATTTGCAAGAAGCCTGCGAAGCCTGGCAACACCATTTTCTGACCTAAGAATGACCCCTGTTCCAGCAAAGACGATGATAGTTTCCCCTTGTCGCAAAGATGTTTATTGCATTGATGACAGTAAAAAAAACTAGCAAAAGCCGCACCACTTCCAGCTGCAGCAGATGAGCTGGTACTTATGTAAAAAAAAAACTGGCAAAAGCCACACTTGCAGCTGCAGCAGATGAGCTGGTACTTGCAAAGATGTTTGTTGCATTGATGAGAGTAAAGAAACCTGGCAAAAGCTGCACTTGCAGCTGCAACAGATGAGCTGGTACCAGCTCCGGAAGATTGCACCCACACATCTGCTTGCCCAGTCGTTGAGAAGCCTCACGCTGATGCTCTGTGTGGCATTTTTTCTTCCCAAAGTTCTAACGAAAGGCAGCAGAGTGCACACGACAGTTCTTCCGACAATTCCGACAATGTGCAGTTGCCAGCAGCACTCCGTCCTGTCTTCTTCCTTGCCAAAGTATTGTTCGCACTTTTCCCAACATGAAGCTTTACCAACACGCCCAACTCGCAATCCTTCTCTGACAAGTTGCAGACTACTTCGGGTGCACCCGTGCCCCCAAGGTCTAATAATTTTACCCTCCTGAGCGGTCGACAAACCATGGCAGCCTGCTCTACCCAGCGATGGCCAAGGTGTCACCAAAGTACCTTTTTTCATTCCTGCCATGCAGGTGAGGAGTGACAGGCTGTTCTCGACAGCACGAAATGCTGTCAACAGCTGGCGGGAGCTGCCTCGCCCGCACCATGTGCGGCAACTGGTATTTCTTCACGAAAACTTGTGAATGAAGTAAAGAAAAGCTGTGTATGTGCTTTCTGAATATACATAAACTGGTAATAGTTTCACAAAATGCTGTGCCTAAGCGAAGTCTAATTTTTAGCCGGGTGACAATTTGCTCTTTTCTTTGTAATTTGTGATGTGTACATTCGAACTATCCACTTCTAAATTATTCGACCAAATCACTATTCACTTCGAATTCACTTCGAACCTCAAATTCACTACTCGCCCACGCCTAGTGTTTTCCGTTGTTTGGTCGCTAGTGTGTAAGGGTGTTATAAACGACAAATTCCTTTGTTTTCTCGGAACAGCGCAAAGGGACGAGGACGAGGCGTAGATGGGACACAGCGCAGCGCTTTGTTGCTAGGGTATAAGGGTGTTATAGACAGCAAAAATTCCCCTTAAGGAAGTAAATCATTCACAGTGTACGCTTTGCAGAGTCATCAATACTCCCGAAAAGGAGTCAGCTGTGCACTCCCACAAGGGAGTCAACTGCACTTTCAAAAGAGAGTTGGCTAGGCGTTTTCAAAAGAGTCAACTGCGCACTCGCCAACGAAACGCAGCTACCTCTAAGCAGGTGCAAAGCACTCACCCTCCGCAGCATGTTGTTCCCTTCCTGCCTCTCCTCCTCGTCGTCCTGGTTGAGCAGCTCGCGCAGGATGACGTTCTCCGAGCGGCTGCTGCTGGGGGCATCAGTCTCCTCCCCTCCTGCCCCTCCACCTCCCCCCAGGCCCTGGGTGAGGAGGTTGCGCAGCTTCTGGGCACCGCCGTCCTCTGACGGGGGACCCCCTTGGGTGGTGTAGGGAGAGGGGGCCGCACCCGGTGTCGACGGAGGGGGCGGCAGGGAGCCGTAGTCGTCCTCCCCGTCGTCCCCGCCGCCCGCCACACTCTTGCCGCCCTGAGGGAGGAAGAAGGGGAAGGTCTTTCGTTAGGACGCCAAGACTACCATCAAGACTGCAGCGAAATTCTAAAAAAGAAAATGGTTCGAACTGGGGTTTTGCGGGCTACCACAGTGAAGGTCCTATTAATACAGACTACCTGCGCATCTTTAACATGCACCACAATCCTGCAAAGACAATTCCAAGGGGGGTGTAGTGGGTCACCACAATGATGGGCAAATAATTTAGACCATCCGGGCATCTTTGACAAGCACCACAATCCTGCAAAATGTTCGACTAAAGGTTTCGTGGGCTACAATAGTGAGGAGGTACTAATTTAGACCACCTGGGCATCGTCAACATGCACCGCAATCCTGTACGCACGAGTTGTTGGAAAAACAGCCGCAGCCCCGTGCTCTGCAGCCCAATGCCTCGGAAGCAAAACATGCCCCATGTAAAATTTCAAGTTTGGGACGAAGAGTGCCAAAAGGCATGCCAGTTGGCGCCCCTATAGAGTAGACCTGATCAGCAAACGTGGCTTATTTTCTCCTCCAGAACATTTTGAGATGTGCGTATCAAAGCCTCTTCAAATTATGAGCCCTACACTCATTGTGAACTGCCCAAGACGCAAACCGGTAATCACTTTCCGCATGCGTTCCTAAAATACTTCCTGTCTGAAAGGGTCCTCTGACCCCCTGTAGAATATCTAGGACTGTTAAATTAAAAAGGCATTATGTTAATCCATTTTGGGCAACTAAGGACCCAAACTGCCTGGGGTTCTTTTAACCCCTGGCCTACACACTTCGTGGGAAGGCAGGGAAAGGAGTCAGTCAGCTTGTCCTAGATGCCTCAAACGCAGAACAGGCTGGTGAAACAAGACAAGCACAGCGCTGTTCATCTTTTGCACCCTGTCTTGTTGATTCATCACAACACGTGCAGCCAAACAAGGCAAAGCGAGAAGTCTTTTTACAGAAGAACACAACCTCAGAGAGCACAGCAATTACGCAAAGAACGGCTCCCGGAGAGCGGTTGCGACCCTCTACTCAACAAGTGTAAAATTGCAGCCTAAACACAACAATCAGCTCACACACACGATAACAGAGGTCCAGTTGCTGGTAAAAGCAGAGGACCAGTGCGTTAGTACTGCCTCTGTAGCCTTATCAAAGAAAGAGCCTGATTTCCTGTGTTGGAGGTCCTGAGGTTTAATATGAATTACGACGTGTGTGAATTTTACATTTACATACAGGAAACCTTTTCGTAATAAAGCTGTTGGAAGTAGCGCTTTCTGCATGTCCGCTCGCTTCGTCGTTGTTTGTATTAGCGCTACCAAACTTCTGCAATGTCCCACCAACAGGCCCAAACCCGCACTCCATGATCCCTTATTAACTGCACACACTAATAAAAGTAAATTAAATTTGTAAAAATGAAAAAAAAAAAAAAAAGGTTGCACACCCTCATTCATTACAATAGCATCAGAAGTGCTGGCTTGAGGGTGTTCCAACACTTCTTCCCCTAAACTACAACTCCGCTTACAGTAGGTGCCAAAAGAGGGCATGAGTTCCACCCCCTCCCCTCACCTTGGGCGTGTTGGGTGCGAGGTGGTCATCCTCCTCGGGCCAGGACGAAGAAGGGAACATCTCCATGCTCAGCAGGGGGAAGTCCTGACTGCCCCCGGACGACGAGGGGCTCAGGTGGAAGAAGGCGCTGCTGCTGCCACCGCCCCCACCCCCCGAGGGGGCGCCCCCGCCCCCCACGGGCACCAATGCGTTGCTGCTGCTCCCGCTCGTGGCGGGGCCCGACGATGAGGAGGCGCCGTTCACCGGCGTGGGCACCCTGCTCAGCTCGTCCGGGGAGGGGGCCTCACTGTCCCTGAAGGGGAAGAAGGGAACACGAGGACCATCAGCATCATCATCATCATCTCATCTAAGTCCACGGCCAGAGAATCAGGCAGGCTTTGACAAAAGGACGCAGGAGTGGTCGAAATGTTAGAGCCCCTCTAGGAGACAGCAGGGAACAATCAGCGCATGGGTGCCCTTCTGGGAGAGAAGGGGACAACCACAGTTGAGCCTCCATGCTTCAAAAGCAACACGAGTTGCAACTAGTGCAGCCCCCTACTGCCCCCACAGCATACTTCGCGCAACGACAAATGTGTCAAGCAACAATATGCTACAGCCCGCCATGAATTACAAGCATGCATCTGCATCGGCTACGCAGAAGAATGAAGGAACAGAACAAGGTTGCGCTCCTGCTTGGCCGCCGTCATCTATGCAGTGCTCTACCATCTATGCGCTGCTCGTCGTACACCTCCCAACTCCACCTCCAACTCCAAACTACCTGCTTACCCCACTGCAAATAAATCCATCTCGTAACAATATATTGACCGTAGAAGAAGGCCTTCACAGGCAAAGTCACCAATGAACAAGTGCTGCTGTGAGCAGTGCATATTTAAACCTGCCCCGGGGCCAAGACCAATATCTATTGCCAACTTGCCTAACAAGTGGCACTCAGCGTCGTGAAGCCCATTTGGCAAGTCGCCGCAACTACTGAAACTCTACCCACTGACACCACACACATGGCACTCTGAAAAGGTTTACCCTTCTTTGCATGGCCAATTAAAAACTTGTTTAACGCCCTAAAATGAAACACTCACCGGATGATGGAGTGGGTGGCCATGAGAAACTCGGGCTCGCTGGTCACCTGGTTGTAGTTGAAGCGCTTGCTCTTAGTCTGCACCAGCAGAGACTTGTCCGGCGTCACCTGGAGCCGGTAGATGGCGCTCGTGTGCTGACCCTGCTGCAGGGCTGTTGATGTTGGAAGAGGAGGAGCAAGATGATCATGCATCTCCTTCCGATAGGAACAGGAGGAGGAGGAAGAGGAGACTCACTCTCTTTGAGGTGCTGATCCAACTTGTGGAGGTCCCTGGAATCGCAGAGCTCCTGGATCACGCGTCCCACCAGGGACTTGTTGAGGTACTGGCTGTACGTCGACGATACACCACTGCCAAGTGAAAAAAAGACGGTCACCTTCCCCAAACGTGCCTCCCACAGCAAGAGGATCATCAATCACCACGAGTGCACCTCACAGCCGCCCTCCAACGCGGACGCCTTTGGCCAATACAGTTCCTCTTCAAGGCCTAGCACTGTCACAACACACGTGTTCCGTCTTAACCAGCCTGGCAGAAAAACTACCGACAACTCCACTGTCACAGCACACGCGTTCCGCCTTAACCAGCCTGGCAGAAAGACTGCCAACACCTCCAATCTGGGTGTGCTCAGGCTGCTTGCAATTTGTTCTTGAATTGTATTAGTATCTATTACTATTATTTTAGCATGAAACCAATGCAATCGGTCACAGCTCGTGCACAACTTCAGGCTCTTCACGGCTACATCAGGTTACAAAGTGAAGCTCAAGGAGGTGAAGTAGACACTCTGAGACAGACGCGAAAGAACGACTGGACACGCCTTACCTGGTGTCGACAGCAAGAATTTTGCCACTGAGGTCGAGGCGTGTCGTGAACTGCTCCACGCCTACAGAGGCTGGAATCTTCTCGTTCGCGGGGATACGACGGGCCACACAGACCAGGCAGTTTTGCACTTCTGCTCATTCCAGAGGAGGGCCAGGAACATGGAAAAGAAGAAGGAGCCAGTCGACATTAGCAGGCAGCACGCACCACGGGCATTCATTCCCAGACTGCACCTCATCGCACACCGTCGCTAGCCACACTTAAGCCTCACCCCCTTACCCCCCGCACCTGTTTGCTTCAGTCCAGTAGCAGAAAGCCTACGCAACAGGGACACAAAACACACAAGCATTTGTTCGAAGGCACTTGAAGAGCAAGCTCCCTTGAGATTATGCAGACACTAACGTAACTGTTTACTGCCTCCAGTCCTGCGAGGACTAGCCGGGTCTGCTGCTAACATGAGCTAACTGTTTCAGCGGATGGTAGCCTTTTTCAATGTGCCCAAAGCCAAAGCCTTGCTCCACTAATCCAACAATACTCTTGAGGAGCCCAAATACAGTTTGCCATGGGGCACGCAGCCTTTCTCATGGTGCCTACAGAATAAAAAAAAACCTTACATGAACTGTTGAACAGTTATGACCAACCATGCGGGGAAAATGAAAGCTTCTGACCAGCCTCGAGCCATTTCGATACAATCGTCAGCCCCAGCGCACCAGTGCCCCATATAAACATTGGTGCTGAACAAGTGATCAGCATGCATTTTGTACAGATACACCGAAGGCTATTAGAGATTTCATGCTGGGAGCTTTGCTAATAAGTGGAGTAAGTGAACCAGCAAGCGAGTAGAGGAGGGCAGGTGAGGGAACAAACGAGTACAACGAGCGAGTGGGTAGGCAACCAGGCAGAGAGTGAGAGTGAATGAGCAAGGATAAGTGAACAAACAAGTGGGTGGGCGAATGAGTGAATAAGCAAGTGAGTGGAGTGAGTGAGTGGTTTGGTGAGGGAACAAGTGAGCAAATTGGTGGCTGAATAAGCAAGCGAGCAGATGGGTGAGTCAGGTTAAGTGAACAAGCAAGCGAGCAAGTGGGTGAGTGAACAAGCGAGCGAGTGGCGGCAAACAGCAGTGACTGGGCACGCAGATAAACAAGTGTAATATACAAGGTGGGTAATAGAGCAAACATGCAAGCGAGCTAGTGGAGTGGGTGAGAGAAGAAATGAGTGTGTATGCGAGTGAGTGGGCGAGTGATAGGGTGGGAAATAGATGAGTAAGTGAATGAGTGAATGAGCCCATGGGTGTGGGGGGGATGATTGGACAAGCAGCAAGAGGGCGAGTGAACGAGTAAGCAGGTGACGGTGTCGGTGGATGGGTCAATGAGTGAGCAAACAAGCGAGCTATAGTGAGTGGAGTTGCGCAAGCGAGCTGGTGAGTGGAGTGGATGGGTGAGAGAGCGGGTAGGTAACAGCACAAGCGAGTGAATGGTTAAACAAACGAGTGGGCGGGTGAGTGGAGGGTGTGTGGACGAACGAGTGGGTGATGAGTGAACGAGCAAGTGAGCCAGTGAGCGACTGGCTGAATGAACAAGTGGATAAGTGGGTGGGTGAACAAGCAAGCAGGTCGGCAGCAAGCGAGTAAGAAGGTGAGTAAACAAGCAAGCGATTCAGTGGGCGAGTACAAGCAAATGACCTAGGGGCGGATGGGTGAATGAGCAAGTAAATGGATAATTGAGCATGGATAACTGAGCAAACAGGCAAGCGAGCTAGTGAAGTGGGTCAGGGAAGATATGAGTGGGTAAGCGAGTGAGTGGGCAGGCGATAGGGTGGAAAAAACAAGCATGCAAGCCAGTGAGTGGTGATCGAAGTGAACAAGCAAGTGTGTGACTGAGCATGTGAGTAAATGAGCAAACGAGCGGGTAGGCAAGCAAACGAGTAAGCGAGCTAGAGAGTGGAGAGGGTGAGAGAGCGGGCAGATGAGAGAACCAGCAAGTGAGTTGGAAGGTGAGCAGGGATGAGTAGTCGAGTGAAGTGAACAAGCGAGTGGAGCAACGGCCAGTGAATGAGCAAGCGAGCCAGTGAGTGGAAAGAATGAGCAAGCGAGTGGGTGAAAAGCGAGTGTGGAGGAGAGAGAGTAAAGAGAGAGGGTTGAAGACGCACCGGAGTCCGTGGCGCCGGAGGAAGAGTCGTCGCCCTGCGCCGCAGAGGAGGCGGCGGCCGCGCCGTTGGGGTAGGGCAGGAAGATGGCGGAGATGTGCATGTTCTCGTAGAGGGAGACACGGGTCTGCTTCTCCTCGGCGTCGGGCGGTCGGAGCAGGAAGCGGCACTGGAAGGTGCGGCTCTTGCCGCCGGCCTCGGCCCAGCCGAGGCCGTTGGCGCCCAGGGACATGGGCAGCAGGTTGCTGCTGAAGCGGCCATGGTCGCCGTGGTGCAGGATGTTGTAGATGCTCGTGCCGTCCAGCTCTCCCTGGCCGTACTGCAGGAAGGAGGCCACGTTCTCGGAGACAAACTCGATGCGCCCCTCCGTGTTCACCACAAACAGGAAGCCGTCCAGGGCCTCCAGCAGCAGGGGCCCCAGCACGTCGCTGCCCAGGATGGTCGGCTTGCTGGACGACACCTCGCTCTGCTGCAGCTCGCCCAGGCTGCCGCAACCGCCGCCCGCCGCTACCGCCGCCTGCTCCTGCTGCTTGATGCGCCGGATCTGGTTGACCGTCTCCTGCAGTATGGCACACTTGTCTGGCTTCACAGACAGGGAATTCATGTCAGACAGGCTAGCAGAGATCAGTTCTGCTAGTTCCTCCAGGTACACGTTCTCCTGCTCCCGCCGGTGCTTCTCATTAAGGCACTTCTTCCTGCGATGTGCGGGGAACAGGGAACGGGGTGGGGAGAGAAAAAGAGCGGCGGCGGAAGTGGTCAGCACTGCGGCATCCCTCCCTCTCCGTAGAGCATGCTCTCCTCTATACCCGCAGCATGCTTTCACAGTACCTCTGCTCACACGACCACAACCCACACGAGACAAGAACAGGTGGACACTTCACCAGAAATCAAAGCCTTACACACCACTGACACACCCTAAGGTCAAGCAGCCTACACTCGGGAACAAGTTAAGAACGACAATAGCTCCTGTACAGTTCAGTCCGCCTAAGCGATGGATCTGGATGTCAACGGGCGCGTGCGTTTTGAAAGGAGATTGCCAAGAATGCGTGATATCTTCTGCCTTTTCTCACTTGCGTTGTTTGCCGTCGCTGCAGTAGCTTATAAGCATATTAAGCCCAAAAAATCACATAAATGGATTATGCCATCTTCAAAATATTCCCAGTAACGCACTACTTGCGCCCGGCTGCGGTGATGAGGCACAGCGGCAACTTCCGTCGTCGCTCTTAACTTGTACCCGAGTATACAAACTTTCACTGTTCTCAAGACACAGCACGGCTAAAAGCAACCCCACAAAAGCAGACCTGCAGCAACCCTAACACCATGGCTGCCTGCAAAGCCAGGCAGCCTAGGTGTTAGGGATTTTTGAGGATTTTCTACTCCGCAGTTAAACGCATTAGCAAAAGACCAGAGCTGCCTCCTGAAGCCGTTTATTGAGCAGTACAACGTCCAAGTGCCAGCAGCTGCCCTTTCTTTCCCGTTGCAGCCAAGCTCAACCGAAAGCAGCAGTGTAACAAAAGAACCGCAACCAGTTAACACCCTGTCTAGTATAAGAGACTTGGAGACATTTTTTTTTTTTTCGAAACTTCTCGGACTAGACCAATAATCTGACGGAGGAGCTAAGAGTAACTCAGGTGGCCATTTGAGCGTCAACCACAATGCAGATCTATTTGATGGCAAGCTTACTTCTTGCAAATACAAGTATGCTACGAAGCGAGCTTTCAAGGTCCAGTGCCCGGCACCCAGCAATAAAAGGAGAATCACTCCATGTTCCTTCTTTCACCTTCTTCAACGTGCCTAGAGCCAGATGAAGTTGCTCTTTGGGACAACTCACACTTGTGGGCACATTCCCAACTACTGCAACTCATCGATTGCGCGGCCATGATGCGAGGATGTTGAGAGAACATTAGGGCATGTAGAGAAAGGGGGGAGAGAGAGAGAGAGAGAACTGGACTAAAAGAGTAAGTAATAGCCAGCCAGGGTCACAACTCCCAAGTCTCTAGCTCCATAAGTACCTCACAACTGGTACATCATGGGTTCCTTTCACCGTGCATGCAGGCTATCCCCCCAGCACAACAGTGTTACATGCAAACCTTGCGTGAAACAAGCTCATATCAGAGTGGATTGTAACCTTTGAAAAGCTCTTTTAGAGGGGCTCACTTCACTGATGACTTTCCCAATCGAAAAATACCTACCTGACATATATCCCCAAATATCTGACATCATTTCCTGCCTCTTCCAGCCGCAAATGTTCCACAGATTTCGCAAGCAGCGCTTCCTCGCATTTACAGCAACATAACTAAGCGCAAGCAAGAACACGGCAAACTTTTACAGAAAGTACTGGAGTCGCGACTAAGGCTGCAGCTCTTGCGACAAAACCTTCCCATACAGAAGATTCAAAAACTACGGAACATGTGAAGGGCCCCAGAACTCTAGCTCTACCCTACCTGGTTGACTTCCGTCTGTCAAAGGTTGGGAGAAAGAAGCAATAAAAAAGAAACCACCCGCCCCTTTTCATCGGGAAGTGGGCCACTACCGAGCACCTTCTCAGGACGAAAACACCGGTGCACATGAGGCATGCTACGCTGTAGCAACAAGCAGTCTTGCGACAACATTCAGACGCTTGGCAACAGCGCGCCTATCTGCACCTTTGTGCCCTCACAGGGGTGAAACAGCTGAATCAGATTTGGGAGCAGTTTTTGGAGCAGCGAAATCTCGATTTTGGAGCAGCGAAACTTTGATTTGGAGCAGTTAGCCACATTTATTATGTCACCTTAGGAGCCTAAAAAATAAAAATTTTGGCTACTCGGGGAGGGGGGGAGCAGGGGGAGCACACTTTTTAATCAGTTTTTGAACGTTGTTCAAAACTGAAACAGTCTTTCAATCACTCTTTAGTACCAGAGTATCACAAGTTTTGAACTGATCACTTACACCTGCAGACAATTAGGCATTTTTGCATAGAACGTGGAGTGCTGTTGCAAACCTCGAACTTTAAATTACCAACGTTAAGTTTTTTAATATCATGTGAATCCGAAATCATTCTTTTCAAATTTTACTCGACTACGCACAAGTGCAACCAGGAAGAGTTACTAAATCACGTGACAGTCGTCGCATTCCACAACCCTCCCAATCAATTACAGGCCATCTACAATCGATCAAATTTGCGTGTTTAGCCACCTCCCAATTTGGCATTAAATTTCACTGAGGTAGATGAACCTTAATACTCTGGATTGTGCCCGGTTGAAGTTTGATTAACGGGGGCCGTCCCCCCATAATCATCTGAAGGGGCCGCCAAATCAAACCTATTTTGCCAATGTAACACATTTTAAAATAAAATTTCTGCTCAGAAGATTTTGTAAGAGCGGATCATAGAATGTCGAGAGTAATCCTCAACATTCTGCAGCATCAAAAAAAACTTTTCACTACACGTTCAGGTGGCAGTCTCCCCTCTGTGGGGCAAGCCAATTCTGGCCAATATTTGTGTGGCCAGAGTACACCCGGTTACAACTCAAGAACGGCACCACCTAATGTAGTGTATCACTCCGCCAAAGCGCCGGACCCGTGACGTCAGTGCGCGCGCGTTTTGAAAGGGGTTTGCTATGAATGCGTGATATTGTCTGCCTTGTCTCACGCAGTTTGTTTGTTGTCACTGGAATCGTTTATAAGCATATTAAGTCCAAAAAATCACGGGAACGGCTCACGCCATGTTCAAAATATTCCCAGTAACGCCCTGCTTGCGCTGCGCGGAGAAACATCCGGCTATGGTGATAAGGCACAGCGGCAACTTCCGGTGCCATTCTTAAGTTGTCACCAAGTATAGCGCATAAGTCAGCACCACACACACGGCTAATGCTTCACCAGAAACACCAGCTCGTCTAGTTTCGAGTGCCATCAAACGATACTTTTTGCCAGCTACTGTGTTGGAAAAAAAAAATTTGAAATTTTTAAACTCGAAAAATCGTACTTTGCTCCACTTGTGTCAGCCATTTGTGAACACTACAGAAAACCATTCCATACCAATAGACCAGGTTTGCTGCACGCTTAGAGGGCATGCCAAGTGGCTGCATGACGCAGTAAATTGGTTTGTCAAGTAAATTTCTTTCTTCACCAGACTGCTAAAGAAAGGCTGAAAAAAAAAAAGCTAAGAAGAAAAAAAAGAAGATTCACTAGCAGATAACAGTTACACGGCTCAAAGGAGAAGAATAACGTCTTCTATAAACAAAGGCTACACCCAGGAACGAGTTCAAAGCGTGCCACTAGTATCGAATCTTTTCCAATACAATAGACGATGAACAAGACAAACAAAATTGGCCCCTATTTTGCCAATGTAACACATTAAAGTAAAAATTTCTGCTCAGAAATATTTTGTATGTGTTGCAATTCCATCGCATTGAAATAAAAATTTTATAACCATCCCTCTTTGCACTGCATTCGGACCGCTAGCCCTTCAGTGGGAAGATGTCTGGAGTTGCTGTGGGGGGCGCAGCGGTAAGACTTTGCTCCCCCTAATCGAGAACTCTGCGCCCGCCTATGACTACTAGCGTGTAATATTAGCCCGTCTCGCTGTAGGACACTGCATGAACATTTTGCGGCGATGTAGCCTGCGCCGCCACTTCTTCAGTGTCGATCGTCCCATTCCCGCCGCTCGCAAGCTCGCTGTCAAAGGCAGCAATAACTCAGCATTTTATAACACCGCAAGGGGTCCGAAATTCCACTTCAAGCCCACACCGCGCCTCACAGTCAAGGCCGAAACATGGCGAATTCGCGGGCACCAGGTCGTTTTTGATGAACTCCCGTCTTTTGAGTCGCGCAACTTCCCCGCAACAGATCAAACGACAAAATGTAAATCCAGCCACCCCCATAACCAAAAACACAGTACGAATCGGCGAAGAGCACTCTGCCTGAACCACGAGCAACTGCTTCGCACGGCGGCCATGCTTTCTAATCTTCACCACAAGAAGATGGCGGCGCCCAGTAATGTCATTCCGGAGATACGGCGCTCCGAAAATTGCCGTTGTTTCATCAACTTGTACAAGTAGTTTGTCGCCTCAGTACACATAACTATTTTTTCTACAGGTCTTTGCAATGGTTTTTGATGGGAAAACTTTAAAAACGCCCAGAATATAACATGTCCAACCCTACATTGTGACTACCGAAAAAACTATCTCGGGGACAATTTTATGCGGGTTTTTTATTCCATGATCAATCAAACCCCATTACCTTGGGGCGCTGGAAAATTATGCCGTCAGTAAGCATTTTTTCCCGCTGCAACTGACGGGAGCATTAAAATCCTTAGCTCTCAAACTATTTCGGAGCAGTTTGGCGCAATTTTTGCAATTTTCAAGCTTTTGGAGCAGCTTGGCGCAGGAAAACAAATTCGTATCAAAATTGCGCAATATGCGCAGCTGTCTCACCCCTGCCTCACTTTTAAGATTCCCCCCCCGCCCACCTCATCGAGTTTCTAACTAGACCAAAACCGCGATGTTTTGCAAGTCCCATGACAACAAGATGACGGCGACCTTTGTCGAAGCAAAATAAATGTATTGCACGCATTTAAGGAGGCTGCCTGCACAGGTCGCCGGCAACCTTTATTCTAGTCTTCCGAATGCAATTATATTGTACGATGTCTCAAAAGTGCAAATTACAATACGACATCTCATTAGTACCTGCTGTGTCACTGCAGTTTTGATGTGTCACTTGATGTGGCCATGCAGGCCAAATACAACCTTGTTTGAAAGAACAGTAACCCCCACCAACCTCCTCAACTGCATTCCAACGTTGAAATGTTTTCTTTAACCAAGAACACATAGGAGATATAGAGAAACTTTCAAACTGTGCTACACGACATCTGCAGCAACGCAACAGGAAGAATACTAAATCAGTGTATCAAACTGCACGTCAGCATTCAAGTAATTTGGTCAAACGGAACTACAGGCACCACTACAATCGCCGTCACGTTTCTCGGAGGTGGCTTTAGGTCGACAGCTGCCAATCGCACAAAGTCCCTACTGCATCGTCTGTTTTCCTTAATATCTGGATTATTCATTTGAAGTTTGCATTAACACTGGGGTAGTCGTTATTGAATCAAGGCTGCCTTTTAAGTGCATCAAACCTCTATTCTGTCTTCATGGCTCTTTCTAAAGCCTCCCCTTTCAAGTTCTTCTGCAGGATAGTAAGAGCGGATCGAAGTAAGAATGGTCGAGAGCTAATCCTCAACAGAGTTAATCCTCAACGCAAGCAAAAAAAACTTTTCACTACACGTTCAGGTGGCAGTCTCCCCTCTGTGGGGCAGCCAATTCTGGCCAATATTTGTGCTGGCCAGAGTATACTCGGTTACAACTCAAGAACGGCACCACCTAATGTAGTGTATCACTCCGCCAAAGCGCCGGACCCGTGATGTCAGTGCGCGCGCGTTTTGAAAGGGGTTTGCTATGAATGCGTGATATCGTCTGCCTTGTCTCACGCAGTTTGTTTGTCGTCACTGGAGTCGTTTATAAGCATATTAAGTCCAAACAATCGCGGGAACGGCTCACGCCATGTTCAAAATATTTCCAGTAACGCCCTACTTGGGCCGCGCGGAGAAGCATCCGGCTACGGTGATAAGGCACAGCGGCAACTTCCGATGCCATTCTTAAGTTGTCACTAAGTCAGCACCACACACACGGCTAATGCATCACCAGAAACACCAGCTCGTCTAGTTTCGAGTGCCATCAAACGATACTTTTTGCCAGCTACTGTGTTGGAAAAAAAAAAAATTTTGAAATTTTTAAACTCGAAAAATCGTACTTTGCTCCACTTGTGCCAGCCATTTGTGAACACTACAGAAAACCATTCCATACCAATAGACCAGGTTTGCTGCACGCTTAGAGGGCATGCCAAGTGGCTGCGTGACGCAGTAAATTGGTTTGTCAAGTAAATTTCTTTCTTCGCCAGGCTGCTAAAGAAAGGCTGAAAAAAAAAAGCTAAGAAAAAAAAGGAAGATTCACCAGCAGATAACATTTACACGGCTCAAAGGAGAAGAAAAACGTCTTCTATACACAAAGGCTACCCCCAGGAACGAGTTCAAAACGTGCCACTAGTATCGAATCTTTTCCAATACAATAGACGATGAACAAGACAAACAAAATCGTTTGACGTCACTTGAAACTCGACAGGCCGGCCTTTCTAGTGATACATTAGCTATTTAGGTACGCACACAATGTCCACGGGAGCGAGACGCCCAGCGTAGACGCGACGAACTGCTCCCAGACAAGAAAGCAACGGGCATTTAACCGCGCCTCTTCCTCACACAGAACACGCACCCGCAAGCAGGCTTAAATGCATGCAGTCAAGACGCAGCACAAGAACAGACGCCTTTCAACGACACTATACGGGGGACAACCCAACGATCCATGCAGACGAACCCGCACCACCTCCGCCACACAGCTGCATTCTTCCACGTGGAGAGAAGACACACACAGGGTGAAAGCCGCAACCACGAAACCAGACCCCATTAAAGCAGCAGCACTACGTACCGAGCTAAGACTGGCAACATCATTTTTCCAGGCTTTCTTTTGTTTCTCCCTCTCTCTCGCTCTCTTACTCTTTCTCTCTCCCCAGCGTCCTCCATGTATTTCGATCCCTCTCTCCGTCTGGCGCTACCGTGCCTCCCCCTAAAGGTTGGCTCAGCGCTGCGCGCCTTTAGCGGTGCGCCCAAATAACAAGCGTTTGCGCACCTCAGCAGCTCTCATAACGAGACATCTGAAGAAACAGAAAGGAAAAGAGGAAGAAGCAGAAACACAAAGATCAGATAGTCTGACATGATCAGCTCCGCATCTGCGTCATACTTTGACAGATGAGGCATTTACGAGGCAGCGATTTGCCACTAGTCGACATTCCCGCATCCCACGTTTGCCGCCACGCGAAGCAAAGTGCACGCAGAAATTCCAATGCACAAAGCAGCGCCGAAAGCACGCCCAATGCAAACCAGCTTGTGTGCTTGGCATTAGTCCCCCCCCAACGTTTCTTGCCATTCCCACTCTGTCTGTGCATGCCTGTACGGTCGAGCATATGTCAATTTTGTAAGACCGCATGCTTCCAGGGGTTAAATTATTTTCAAATCCCGTTTTTGCATTTGACACGATTTCTACAGCAAAACAAAAAATTCTCCCCCAACAAGCAAATGTAATGGCCTATTTGAATGGAACTACCAAAAATAGCGATTTACATGGAACTATTGTAATAAAATACCAATCAAGCTCCCCCCCCCCCCCCCCTCTATAATCCAAGTATTTTTTCGCATACTACCGAACAAGCCCCCCACCACCACCACCACCACTCCCTATTGTCCCAGCAACTCTCTTATGGCCCAAACCAGCGAAACCGAAACCACCCAGGAACGCTCCTGACGGCGCTCTTGTCTACTCCAAATTCAATCTAAGAACACATGGCCTACCATAAATTCTGCACATGCTCGCCAGTTTGTTATTGTCATATGACAGTGCTGAATGTGTTTACGACTTGATGACGACTATGGTTCGTGACATCCATTTGTAAACAGATAGGAAGAAAACAGTTCGTGGAATGGCATCATTACGCCAGAAAAAAACATGCACATGACATCTCGCTGATCCTGTTAAGATCGAAAGAGGATATGCGAGCAGGACAAAAAGCACGAGTTTGCGACTTGATGACGACTATGGTTTCGTGACATCCATTTGTACACAGATAGGAAGAAAACAGTTCGTGGAATGGCATCATTACGCCTGAGAAAAAAAACACGCACGACATCTCGCCAATTCGGTTAAGATCGAAAGAGGATATGCGAGCGGGACAAAAAGCATGAGTTTGCTGCAGCAAAGCTTGGCAAGGCCAAGCTTTGGCGAAATTTGAGCAACGGAGTGCCGCTGTTTAGTAAAGTAAAGCTTGCTTGCTTAGTAAAGCTTGCTTTTTTGCTTCAATATGTACCATAAATTGCTTCTTGCTTTCTATTGCGAAAAGCACCACTACCAATGAGTCACACAATAGCCGAACACCAGGGAGCATCATTTACTCTTGGGTACGTACCAATCGTTAGACTGCCTCTTATTTTCATTGTGTAGTCATGCTCTGGTTGGCGACCATTTTGGATTTCAGAGTACCGCAGAGTATACCTGTAACCTAATTATTCATGTTGGAAGCAGAAGCTGGTTGGATGGCTGCTAGACCAAGGCACACTATGTAGCTTTTTACTTGCAATAATAAGGGCAGGGCCAGGTCAGAATCACGCGTTTACAATAGAGCATCGTGTAGTGGTACTGCAGAGAGGTAGAGGCCCGATAACTTGTTTTTTGTTTACCTCTGCCACAGCTTCGCCTCATCGGTTTGGTGCGACATGAATGTTATTTACCAGAGTTCCCTTGACTGCGAGTTCTGACTCAGGCTCCATCCGGCATTTCTTGTTCACATTTCGGCGTCGCCAAAACAGCTTTGCCAAAAGTCTCGACGATAGCAACGAGCAACCTGAACTGGCAGCCTGAAGGAGAGCTGACCCAACTGGGGGAGGGAGCACAACCAACCAATAAGCTTCCGCTGGTGTTCTGAAACGGCTTTGGCTTTCCCCATCACTCCTGCCTGAATGAGCCTGCTATCATCACCCCCATCATTACACTCACTGCTGCTGCGAAGTCCTGTCCCATGTCTCCCTCCCTTGACATCGCTTGGCCCAGGAATAGTCTGTATGCGGTATTCTAACTTCACATGCAGTAAACGCTCTCCGTGATCTTAGGTCTGTCACCTCGTGCCTCTGTGTCCATTTTCGCAAACAACAGACCGGCCGCAGCCAGAGCTCAGATCGCACGGCACGTTTGTAAAGCACAGATGACTGCAGGATTGGAATATAACGAGCGCAAATGCCGCAACTGTCAGCCAGTCAAAGCGAAAATGAAGTGGGCACAACTCCGGTTTAAAAAAGAGAGTATGCAAAGGGGCTGTCGAAACAACGTCGTCCTAGCATGACGAATGACACCTGCACACAATGAGAACACAAACAGTGCTAGTACAGAGAGTACACACACTGAAATGCCTATAAGACGGGTTACTGTCCACAAACCAACTATGCACGTTTCCATCGCTGCCAATCAGCTGCGGACATAACTGCCCCCGAAGCACACAAAAAACTGGGTTAGAATTTTGCAGCACTATACTAACACATTCAGGAATGCACTAGAAGAATACACTCCAGTAGAAACGCACCCATTCTGGTCCCCATAGGGGCCAACATGGAGCAAGAACAAGACAGGAGGGGAGGAAAACGACGCTTCCTAGGGTGGCCAGGTAACGTCACAAATGCTTGGCCCGGCTAATGTTAAAGGCCAACTGCACTCAAATTTCACCTCGGCCAAATTTACTGTGCATGTACAGTACGTACTGCCAAACCAACTGGGCCATGACTGGTTGCCCCGTAAAATGTGTTGTTAATTAGTTATAAGCGTTCAAAATAGCTCTGTCCCTGGCGAACATGCACCTGCCGACGAATCGCACAAACAGCCATGAAGCGGAAGTGACATTGCGGCCGGCCTTGCGCTCTTTTCTACAGCCAGCCAGGAGAACCAGTCAAGCTCCGCTGGGCGCACTTCTCGTAGGGCTATGGCGAGGGCGAGGCGTTGCACACAGGTTTGTCCCGGCTAGCCGGCCGCGTGCCACAGCCGGACCATAATGGCCACGCACTTCTCAATTTCACTTTAAAAATCTCCAATTTCCGAAGGCCGTTCGTGCTGCGGATACACGCATTTCAGCTGTCATATTTTGAATCTTGCAGTCTTTTTAGGCAGACTACAAGAAATAATGTTTTCAGGAGGTTGAAATTTTGAGTGCAGTTGGCCTTTCAGTTCGCGGCATGTGTCGTGGCAAAAGAAACTGCACGGCCACCGCAATCGGCATTTCACCGCGCAGCCACGGAGCAAATTGTGGACGTTACCATTTCATCCACCAGGTGCCGCTACCCACTCTTTCACCGCTGGAGCTACGAAGCTGTGTAATCACTGTTGCATTTCACTGTGACATAATCTGGTCGCTTGCTCGCACCCGTCGCAATTGGCCGTTTTGCCTCCTGTTTATATGTTTGCTCCATAGGTGTCAGGCACATTGAATTGCTGCTCCCCCCGTTGCATTCAGAGAAGATTAATACCCGTGCCACACATACATGAAATGCGACATTAAGCGCCTAAAGCTATAAGTTTATTGCTATTAATTCGCTGCTTCGCTATGCGCTAATGCGATTCGCTCTAATGTCATTTTTGGTTTAATTAAGGAGTTCCCCACAGAACTCATTCGCCTTCACGAAGGCCTTAAATCTGCCTACTCTCGAACGCGGTGAGCACCAAATGAAACCAGCGAAACAATCAGCCCTAGAGTGCTGTCGTGGAAACGTAGCTGAACTTCGAAATAAGACGATTTTTTGTGCACCCTTGGTTGCAAAGTTCTGAAGAAGACAAAGTTCACTAAAACAGCAGCAAAAGACAAAACATCGCGTCACTCGTCGTTTTGAATTTTTCGGAACGGCTACCGCTGGCAGGTGGCGGCAGCTGCTCAAGCCACTTTTAGAAACGGCTCACATCATTTTTTAGAACGCACTATTTCCCGTAACGTTTTCCCTTGACAAAAAACATTTTTAATCTTTGTAAAACCTTCTAAAATACGAGTATTTCTTTTTTGGTCCTTATCACCATCATGCCTAACACATTAAATGCCTTTGCATTTTCACCTGCAGCACGGCCCCGCCCAAATGTCATTCGCTATTTCAAGGCCTTAAACACTTGTCATTTTTCGTGTACGTGTAGCACAGGTATAAGAAGGAGGGCATGAAAAGACAGCCCACGACTGAAAAAAAAGGAAGAAAAAAAGGGAAGAAGAAGGGACAAAAAGGGAGAGAAACGGGCAAGAAAAAGCACTCACAACTGTGACTGGGGTTTGCTTTCGGGCTTCTTGCGCTTCTTGAGAACTACATTGGTGACCACGCTCATCTCAGACCAACCCTCCAAAGATGGGTCACATTTGGGAAGCCTGCAGGGAAGAAGAAGAAGAAGAGAGGCACCACGTGGAATCAGTGAGACCATCACCACCAGAACAACAAGGCTCTGACAAAGCATTGATCAGGGCAGTCAGCCCCGGAGGCAGTTGCAGCAATGTTCTTACAGGTGCTATAATCAATGGCAATGAACTTGTGACTTCAATTTGACACGCATTCTGCGACATCGAATTGCAAGTGTAACGAACTTGATGCCCCACAAAAGAGCCTCAGCTCTGATGCACCAAACCAAAAGGTCAGTCGCTGGCACGCTGCCTTTACGCGACATTCAAGAATGCACGTTTCTCACATCTTGAAGGTCAAGGCCATGAAGACAAAATACAAGTCTGTTTCAATAAAAAGACCCACTCTGTGCCGATAATAACGATGCTAATTTTGCTGCAACCTTTACACAAATAATGGAGATACCATGGAAAACAGCTCAAGCAGTGGCGGCTCCCCAGCCCCTCTCCACACTTTTTCTGCCCACATTGAAACTCTCTGTGCACCTCCGCAAAGCCCGCCACCGTCGGAGGACCGGGGAACACCCCCTTCCTTCGAGGACTCATAACTCCGTGGCTCGGACTTGAGCTGTCGGATAAACCTGTCTCTCTCTCTTTCTCTCTCTCAGTGATGTGTCAATGCCTCGCACCAAAGCAATGAAAAATGCGGATATTCCAACTAGTGGCATCCCTCTAGTCCACATTTGGACTGTACTGCCATCTTCACACGTGGATTTTAAAAAAAATGTCTCGTTATTACGAAGCTAAAGAAAAATAAGACCGGGCAAGTTATTTATCCACCAAAATGAAGATTCAGAACTGCCAACGCAGATGGCGCCAATGTTCTGAAAAATTTTGCACCCTTCTGCCTGATTCTAGCTTTCTGGGACATTTTCAGCAGGTTATCTCGGCTCTAAGGTGCACTGACCAATATTTTTAAAATTTTTCTTTTAAGAGTTTAAAGAAACCACAAGCAATGTCAAGTTTCATTCACGAACGGTGCACTGAGCAATTTTCTCTTTTTTATTTTCTTTTAAGAGTTTCAAGAACCCACCTGCAACATCATCAAGTTTTATTCATGAACCCTCCCAGAAAGGTTACCAGGTCGCAACAAAGAAACCACCATGGCTTGTTTACGCAGCTTCAAAGGTGCAAACAAGCAACCCCAGATTTTATTCCGCGCTTGCTAAACCTTTTAAATTTACGCAGCCCCTCCGGGAAAGCTCTAATGGTAAAGGCGTGGAAGAACGAATGGCTGCTGATAAACACAGAATGCGCGGTCGTGATGACCGGCACCTAAACAATGCCGTCGCGCATCTCAGTGCCTCGGAAATGAAAATATTTTCTACAAATATTTTTCCGACCTTCTAAGCAAACGAGTCAACCTTACACCCGTCTCATAAGGCGCAGGTATAACCATTAACCATAAACAACCAGCAAGGCTAAAGGTAAGAGCTTCCCGCGGTGGCCCCAAAACCCCCTGAACTTGAAAACGCACTACGCAAAAACAGCTGCGCTTGAAACCCACTCCCTTTCGACTTAAAAGCGTCGAACAGTGCCCAGCAGTGTGCGCACCGCTGCAGTCACAACAATACGTACGGCATAGTTCTCGCACCGGCACTGGCCTCCAGACGCGTGCGTCACGCTCCCCATCCAACAGCCATTGTGGCGGCCTCGCAAACAACGGAGCCGCGTGAGTCAACATGTGGCAGTGCGCCTTGACCTCTCCCTCCCCAATCTCAATGCGCTGCAAAGTCGGCGCGAGCTTCGTCGAGCGCACAATTCTGCCGCAGAGAGAGAGAGCCGCATTCCTCCGGGCGACACCTGCCGATGATGCACCTGCCGCCAGATGCCCTTTTCCGCGACGACACCTTCCAAGAAGAGCGGGGGAAAAGCGTCGAGGCGGGAATCCCCGCAGCCCCAGCGGGAGGAAGCCGGCAATACGTAGGCACTAGTACGACGACTACCCGTCACCGCAGCAAACAATGCCAGGCCTATTCTTCCCTCGGAAGCGTCTCTTTCCCCTCTGATCAAGACGAATCGCCAGCTGCACCTCCTAGCATCCACTGCTGTGTGTGCTCAAACTCAACACTTGCCGAGCAACATTTTGAAACAACCTTGCGTGCAGCTCCTCCGCACATAACGGAGAAAGGCCGGCAGGCACAGCGTCTAGAGGGCACTTCCACACCCAGTGGAAGACGGCGCAAAAATGTCTCGACACAGACCGCACAGAAATAGTGCGCTGGCAAACAATGATGGGGAACCGAAAATCTAAACGACTCCCCCGCATTGTGGTGATGCGCGCGAGGCAAATAGGGAATAGTGTATATCTGGTGCGAGCCTTTAAAATGGGTGAGCTGAAAAGCTTGCTCATGCTCGATGCAAGCTGCCCGATTCAGCTGCTTTCCTTCGCAGTCACTTAATGAAACTTCAAACGAAAAGGCGTCACATTTTTCACATCACCTGCAAAGCGGTAGTGGCAAATAAATTTTTCTAAAAGATGGTACAAAAGCAGTAAGCATCTGCTGCACGATCTGGTGGCGTTGTTACAATTGGAGCGACTTTTAGAGGGGCGCTTCACGCATCTGTGATGCTTGTACAAGCGAAACGGCTATAGTTCAAATCTCACTTTTTAGATTAAAGGAGAAACTCTAGTTTTGCATCTTTATTAATGCAAAAGTTCAGCACAACATATCTTCGAAATATTCCAGCCTAAATTTAATAAATTCTGAACTGCTGAACCCCACAAATCCTCAGAAACTGATATTTTCGCGTGTGTTTTCCGAAACACTGACTTTTTGCAACAAGACAGACTGGTTCCCTCCATTTCTCGGAATGTACTGGCCAGATTTGCATAGATTCTATTGCTTTGATGGCCTACCACTCTGCAAGTACAACAAACCCACAAAAATATAACTAGGGTTCACCGTTCAGTGTTCCTACATAAAAAAAACATACGCGCCAAATTTATTTTCCAAATTCAGTTTCAGCTGAAAACAGTCAATTCTTTCAACTTCCAGTTGCACAGGGGAATTGCTAATAGCCAATGAGTCCCTTCCTTTCAAAGTTGCTTCTCAAATATCCGTTTGTAAAGCTGTAAGAGGACTCAACATTCTACACAGATTTAAGGGGGGTTGTCACTCCTACCATATACATAATGTCATCACCTCCTCTGGCGAGGTTTCGTGCAAGTTTTCGAGTGCTGCAGCTCAAGTGAAGGTTTTTGCACATTTTGCACGCATCATGTACTACTGCCCATGATACCCGAAAAGGTAATTAAGCCTTTTGTAACCCATCTCCTGACCTTTCCAGGAGGGAATAAATGAATAAACCTGACACTCAATTGATCCGATCCTAGACAGCATCGATTACCCGCCGCGGTGGCTCAGTGGCTAAGGCGTGGCGCTGCTGAGCACGAGGTCGCGGGTTCGATTCCCGGCCGTGGCGGCCGCTTTTCTGATGGAGGCGAAAAGCAAAAACGCCCGCGTGTACGAGATTTCGGCGCACGATAAAGATCCCCAGGTGGTCAAAATTAATCCGGAGCCCTCCACTACGGCGCGCCTCATCGCCTGTGTTGCGTCGACGCGTTAAACCTTACAATCAATCAATTAGACAGCATCGACTGTCCTGAATCGGCCTGTCACGTTTGCATGAGAAAATGAAACACTAAGCGGCGAACACCCAGTTACAGCTACACCAGCAACAGGAACACCAATTACGATGGTATTGGCACATCTATCTTATATGAGGGGGAAAAAAAAAAACGAACCAGTTTCATGCACTCTCAAATGCAAATAAAGACTGCACCACAATGAAAAATTACTGTATTTTCACGATTCTTACGTGCACCCTTTTTTGATAAAAGGTAGCCTTAATATTTGCAAGTGCATTACAATCAGGCTCAAAACAAAAATGGGCTTTAAAGCGGCCAGCAGCATTGCCGTGTGGAACGGACACGAAGTCCCCCCAAAATCCAACTCAATGCAATAAAAACAATCCGTCAACACCACGAGTGAATTTCGACACACTAATTCCTCAATGGCGTGCCGCATACCTCGGTCGGCCTTAGCACACTTTTTGTGCTGCTGCAACTAGCCCGTCACGCCTAGAATTACGAAGATCAAGGCACTTGAAATTGCCAACAGCTTCAATGTTCTCTACTATAACTTTATTTCCAGCAGCTGGATAAGCAATCTTATAAAGCACAATTCATTTTTGAATTCCATAGTTGCATACGCCAAATAAAATCTCCTTCTTCCAGGTACGTGGTGTCATGCCTTTTTCATCTGCATGGTAGAGTCATTGTCAAATAATTTTTTTCGAATTTTCCTGCACGAACTTACCAGCGTGTTACAAATGCGGGAACGTTAGAGCCGCGCAAATACGGTAGAGCACTCCTTAAAAAGGGAAGCTAGGAGCAAAGCAATGCAATCCTCCTACTACCTCAATCTCTGTCCCCCAAGTAATGAAAGCTTGGGAAGGCAGGCCTGCCGCCCCACTAACCTCGGCCCTGTCACTTCTTCCCATGCAGGGACAGATAGACATGCCCAACAGGAATGTTCACATGGCCGCAATTAGACATAATGTGCGGGCTGACCTCTTCACAGTGCATTTTTTTCTTTTCCCGCCACCTCATCTAGGTTTCAATGCACGGCAATTTCAAAGCCTGTCGAGGAACAGAAGCAAAATGGACGCTGGAAAAATAGATAGCTTAGCTCACATCGAGAACGCAGCTGCTACACAAGCGCTACGATTCCCGCTGCGCTTGTGCAGAATTCGGTAAGCGCGCAGCTTTTACTATTTGGAGGCAATCGAGAAAGCTATGGACTGTTCAAACAGGCATCCTCCACGCTTATTCATTTTTATCCGAACACTCAAATTTGACGGAAGTTCACCATCCAACACCGGCGCTTCCTCAAGTGTACTTGACGTTATAAACTTTCACTGCAATGTGCCGCTGATGTCACATCTGCCGCGCGATCTGGGCAAAAGACGCGAAATGCAGCGTCCCTTCCTTCTTGACAGCACAAAAACAAAACCAGGCTGCAATGTCCCGCGGAAAAGGCGGCAGGCATTTGTACACATTGAACACAAACATCGCATTCCCGCGCAAGTGTCTCGAAAGCAAACAGCCAGCAAGCCCCACTGGGGGTCGTGAAGAAACACTTGTTTACACCCTATCAAAAACAGGGCTGCGGGATGACGCTGGCTGACAACCCAAAATTCAAATTAAACAAAGAGAAAACGCTGACAAAGAACAGTCCCACCTACGAGTCATAAAATAAGCAGCCTACGTGGTTAGGTAGTGTACTGATGCATATCGTCACGCACCAAAATGAGCGTTTTATTTAGTAAATAAAAGTTTACTGGGGTAAACTTCTGCCCCGCCATAAACTCGAAGAAAAAAATGGCCGCGTATCTGCTCCTTTTGTTGCAAATGTCGACGAAAGACGATAGTCCGACTGGCGCCCCTGCCAAGTAAACGCTTCCCTTCTCTTTCCAGCTCACCTCTCACGCTTTTCCTCTCCCGTCTCGTTCCTCCCAAGATAACACGCAAGAGGTTTGCTGAAGGCAATTTAAATTTGCCGCGTTCCACTGCTCCACGATGCCAGCGCTGCCGTACGGCGGAGATGCACGTGAATCAAGGCACCCTACTACAACGTTTACGAAACTACAATTTCCCTACTTTACGAGCATTTCAAGTAGAATGTGGAACCTATGTAGTGGAAACTTTCGTTGCTGTTGCCGTCTGGTTTCCTAAATGCCGCCAGCAGCGTGGGCAACAGCAGGCGACGGGTTTCTGCAGTTGATGTAGTATTTCATTTGCTATCGCAAAAATCAAGCATCTATGAATTTTTTTACAAAGGAACACTGTAAACGTCACTTATGTACTGATTGTCTGCCTTGTAGTTGCGTAATGTCTCGTTCTTGCTCAAGATGTCGACAAGTATGAACTTTAACACCGGACTTGGACGTTCATATTTGCCTGTGGACATATAAGACTATTGCGCAGTTCCTGTTTCACTTTGGTCGGGTGGCTGAATCGAGTCACAGACAGACAGACAGAATGACAGACCAAAATTTCTGCATTTAAGTAGCCCTAGAAAGACTATCGTCATTAAAAAAAAAAACACACGCCAAAGAAGCAGCCAACAAAGTGATGGGCACAGTTGAGCGTTGGTGGAACGAAGTGCGCAGAGTTTGGTCTGCATGCAATTGTATCGAAACGCTTCTCCTTTCCCACACCATCCAATCAGATAGAGAACACTGCCAATCAAATAAGAACAGCCAAGCCAGTGGCAACAAGGCGACACTCTTTCCCTACAAAACAAGGTTGTCCAGCGCCACATACAACAGAAGGAGCAAATGGGCGCTCCGCTTGGAACACAGGATAACTAGGCGTGACCATGCATTGCTAACAAAACAAAAACAAAACGAATCCCAAGGCATAGATCATGGCAATAGAGTACGGCCCAACTAAACATATCTCCCAAACGACATAGATTTCAAGGAACCCAGTTCGACGATGGCGACAACATAGAAAATACAGTCGGGAGATGCCTAAAATGCGCATTTTTCATGAGATTACACACACTGGCTTCATCCCCTCAGTCAAATGTGCCGTGAGATTCACTCAAATATGCCGCGAGATTATGACAACCATGCAGAAACGACTGAACACGATGCTGACGCAACTTTGCGCAGGTGCGATCAAAATAGGCAGATTCACGGTGATGAAACGCACCGAAACAAGAATGCGCACGCAGATGCGTGCAGGCCGCCGATAGGAATGTTTGCTTTACAGCAGGGAGATAACTTCATAAAACAGAGGAGAGCCACTGCTTGTGATGAACAAAAGTGGAGTCGGCTTGGTGGAGGGAAACGAGCCAAATTTAGCCAAAGTTTGTTTCCTGGTAGCTTGGAGCGAAAGGACAAGTTGCTGTAGACAGAGTTTGCACTTCAAAGCGCTAAATCCTTTGTCTGCCCCGCGCACTGAAATCGATCACCGGAACTGACAACTCAACTCATCCAAAACATATTATTTCGAAATATTTAGCTGCTAGCCCACAGAAAAAGCTGTCACCTGGCTTCAGTTGTGTTTCCGTGCCAAAAAAACCAAACCGAATATTTTTTGACGCAGCTTTGCTGTTCGTTCACAAAATGGCAGAGTAGTGGTGAGGATGAGAATGAGATACTGCTTGTCACTTGGTGTAACAATCAAAGACGAAACTGTGCTCCTCTAATCGTGACGAATTCGCCAAAGCAACAAACAGCCCTTTCTCCAAGCGCTAGTGCTCATTAAGAACTATTTACTGCCTTACTACTGTTTTCATACGTTGCGTGATGATACTGAGCCTCATCCATGCCATGTCACATGCCACTGCCCCTCAGAAAAAGTGCGCAGCCCACGATTCGAACACACCCAAACCAGATTCCCCTGATCAGCACTCCAGGACGTCCAGATGAAAGTCTAAAAACGACAAAATACACAAGCTTTGACCACAACAGCACGTCAGCTGTTCTCACAGCTAATTTCAATTTCGACACAAGGACTTCAGAATTACTGGGGCAGCCTTTACTGCCCCCCCACAAAAATTCTGGAGGTGCTGCACTCGTCCCATGAGTTTCGGCCAATAAAATTTTTGCTTTTATCGGACAACGTTTCTCGCTCCAAATCTGCAGCATATTACTAAACTGAAGTGTCTTTGTCGTGTGCTAACACTCTTCACAAAAAGAAAACCTACTTCTTCCTTATTCTAACCTGATTTGTGTAACCAGGGCTCTAGCTACGTGCCGAAAGACAATGGCTCGCTGAACATAGGCCTGGAACTGGATGGCGTTGCAAACAAGCCCTGCTTGTCAGCAGCTGCTCCCTAGCAAGTCTTGCCTTCAACTCTAAAGAGTTTTACCTACATTAGCATGCCTGTGTGGCCATGTTGTTAGAGTTATAATTGCAATATTTCCAAAAAGAGAGTGTGCCTACATCGCTTGGAAAACATTCCTTGGCGATAACAGTGGAGGGGAGAAGGAGGGTGCAGTTTTCCGCAAGAAAGCTGTGCCATCTTACACCTGTTAGAAGAAACCAAAAAACTGTTCGGCCACACAGCCTTGAAAAAAATGACAGCTCACCCCCCCCCCCCCCAACCGGACACGGGAGTCATTCTGAAAAATTTTTCTGGAATCTGGATAAATATTTTTTTTGCACGCATATTCCCTTTTCTGGAAAACATCCAATGTAACAACAAAACATGTATAGTGATATTTTAAATTGTGTTTTTAAAATACACCAACAGCAGTTTTCCATCTTTTTTAAGCCCGCTACAGAAGAGAAATCATGGTTGCACAAAGTTCTCGGAAGTATATTACTCCCAAAAAAATTGTTTCCGATCAAATCACTGGAAGCAATTAGCCGTTAAGGTTTGGTATGCAATTCGTGGCAGACAAAAAATCCCCCGTGAACAATATTTAACGAAACATTATTACAACATTAATCAGCTTTCGATACCAAAAACACAAAACATTTAAACTGTAATTGAAATGCGAAATTCCAGCTGCATACGGGCTGGGAGCACACCATAGCAACGGGCGGGCTACAGATGAATTCCAACCCGCTGAACCACTTTACCGAACAGCGGAAGTTCGCGCAAAAGATTTTGTTTGTATTTCGCCTTAATGTTGTCCCCATGAATCAAACCTGCCGAGTTAAGTTCAGCGCAAGATGCTGCTGCACCAGCTATCACGCTGCCACGATAGCGAGTAATTCATAAAAAAAGTGATGCCCCACAATGCTCAGCAGCTCAAATGAGGGCCCAAATGCGGCCATCCTCACGCCTGGTCAAGGCCGTTGCTTTTAAAGCACGCAGAAAGACTAGGGCATTGCTTTCTTTTCTACTCAGGAAAATCCCTTTTATGCCATTTAAACAAATCTGCGATGCTTTTGTTACAACCAATTTTAAACTGTTATAATGGCCACGATGAAACACTTGAAATCTTCAAGCTCTCACGAAACCGTCCAAATACAAACAAGTGGAAAACCAAGTTCTACGAAGCTAGCCATACCCAGCACTGCAATAAGTTGTACATCAGCCAAAACCGATCTGGCTCAATGACTGGACGCAGCAATCAAAAACACAGGTTTGCACACCTAAAAAAAAAAGAGCGCATAAAACCTGACCTTTTCAACCCCCACATTGGATTTTTGGGGGAGAAATTAAAAAAGAAAAAAACGCCAGACCACTCGCAAATGTTCACCCACGAAAATTTCTCACAGCCTCCAGTTCTCTTGTTGCCCTCGCATGCACTGTGTCGTGCAAAAGGAAAGCTTTGGAATCCTCATTGCCTCCTACAGTGATAGGTCAAAATAAGAAATAATACGTAACCCAGCAACGTACAAGCCTCCTGCTACGAGAAGAAGCCGCTTGACAACCCGACGGGCTTCAATATTTTGGGCGGAACTCAAGCACCAAACAATATTCCTTTTCCTCAACCATGCTTCTTTGAACTAACGACTCGGAATGCCAAAAGAGGAGAGAGAGAGAGAGAGAGAGAGAAGAGTTTTTAAACCGAACATTCTTCCTGGCCCAGAAATATGAGGAAATTTCCACATCCAAGTGTGTACCTGCAAGGGGCACGTGACAGCCGCAATTTACTATTTCCTCGTGTGAAAAGCAGCATGCAAACCTGAGTTGCATGTCACAGCTGTTGGCTTCCAACCCCTGCACTGCACTCGTGCAAAAAACTCCGTACTACCGGCGTTGCATTCCGAAGCTGAAACAAAAGTTTTCCGCAAAACTTGCCAGGGCGGTTATGAAAATGCAGAAGTGCCCCGATAGCCATTGTTCATGGCTTTCGCTCAATCAGCTTGGGTGGAATCACTATGGCGACAGCTCTGCAACCAAAAGCCAACGCATATTGACGTGAATGTTAATTAAACCTAAAAATCCCCTAGAAATTTCATGAACCAAGAATTAATGCTCGACCATGCAGAAGAACACAAAGTGCACCAAATTTCTCTTTTTTCGAGGCATGGGAATGATTTCGCTCCTTTTTTCACTTCATTAGATTCCCTGCTGTTTCCTCCACAATAACGTCTTATGCAGACGCAGTCACCAAAAACATGAATGTTAAGAGTTAACGTTAACTGGAGGTGTTGCACACCAAACCGGCTCACAAAACTCTGGTTTTGGTACCACAATAGTACACCCGGCCAATGAGGCGCACCGTAATAGAGGGCCAAACGATAGGTTCAAAGCTCTATGAGGCACTTCCAACAGGCGCATAAATCTTGAGCATGTGGCATTTTCACTTAAAGGAGCCATGAAGAGAAAATACAACTTCATTTAATTTGAAAGAACTAGGATTCAGTATCTCCCTCAGCTCCATTAGAGCCACAAAAGATGTTTTTTTAACGAAAAAAAGCAAGAAGTATTTAAAAACTTTCAGATTTTGCACCACAGTGACGTGTTATGAGCAAGAATGACATCATACGGGCCAACAATAAAACATAATTTTCAGTGCGTTACCTGTCCGTTAGCATTCAAGTGATGCGGTCAAATGGAACTAGAGGCCCCATTACCAGACGTCCAGTCATTTGTCGTCGTGACAGGTCAGTTAGGCGGCCGCCAATCGCACAAACAAGGTTCCGCGATGTCATAGAAAAGTTGCGGGAAATTGGCTAGGGGGTCGCGACTGCTTCAAACATTTTCTTTAATATCTCCGTTATTTCTTCGAAGATTGCGATGATATTGGTATCATTGTTATCAGGACTATGCAGTCTTTCTAATAAACCAAACTTGTACTTTGTCTTCATGGCTCCTTTAACGTCTCAATGAAAAAAATAAAATAAACACATCGCGTTCAGCAGCACCTCAAAATAACAACCAGGCCACCCCACAGGCAACCAAAAAGGTACATTTACTCGCAAAGCACAAAGGAACCACAAACTGCCATGGCCCACTTCCCAAAAGTGCCAATAGCATCACATGATGAACAACATTAAGCAATGATGCCTGTCATGAGTGTTCATAGCAACTTTTTTCTTATTAAATTGAATCCCTTCGTATTTCCGAATTTGGAGTTGGTTAGTCCAATGCTACCTAAACCTGGGCCAAGAACACACTGCAACGCAGAAATTTTTTTGACCCGGTTCTCATGACCCCAGACCATATCTCGCGCACACAAAAGGTATCCGTATTTTGCCTTTATTCCCTTCCACCCGGACCCACAACCAGGTCCGCGACCTTGTTCAGAACGAAAAGCTGGAGCAACAAATTGGACCACTGGACTGCGATGAAGTGCCAAGCACAAAAGCAGCATGCTCGCTTTGAGGCCAAAAGGGCTCGGGTTGGAATCCTGGCAAGCACAATAAACACTGTGAAGGCTGGCTAGAATTTCTAGGATTCGAGAGGGGCGATCCTGAAAATCCATTGATGCATCAATAGAGCATAATGGCTCCTTGCAACTGAGTACCAAAGCAGGGAAGAACTGCACAGATACATCCATATCGAACTAGGACATGGCTTCGAAAATTTCCACACATTTCTTTCACTGCGCAGCAAAAAAAAAAAAAAAACAAGGTCCTGATACACACAGGCGTTGCAGCACAGCACAGACGTTGCAGCACATAGATTGTGATCAAGGTACCCGTAGGGGTACCGAAACGTCAACCCGCTTCTTTGACTTGGTCAGTGACCTACGTTTCATCGTCACAACCATGCTTTTACCTGACCAGACGGTATTCCGTCAAACTCTGGACTATGTTAACAGGCGTACACAAACAGATGTTTCGAAGAATGTTATCTGCACGCTATGCCAAATACCAATAGTACGCACACTGGGAATTTAAACACGATTAAAGGAAGGTCGACTCCACTGGCACTTGGACAAACAAGCGACGCATGGGAACTGATCTTTCGTAATCAGTCTCCAACACAACCATAGATGGCAGCTTGGTTCACACCATGGTTTTTCGTGGCTGTTTTCGGGATGGGCCACTTTTGTCACAAGCTATAACGTAAGAAGACCACGAGTGAAGAGTCGAGTAATGCTGGAGTACGAAGGCTACATACTGTGCTGCAACGTTTATTTTGATCTGATCGTGGGATTTAACGCGCCGAAGCTACAACTAAGCTTCGAGGCGCACCGCATTGGAGAGTCTCAAGATTTATCTGGACCACCTGCAGACGTTTACTGTGCGTCGAAATCTCAATACACAAGTGCTTTCGCTTTTCGTCTTAATGCTTATCACAAGCTGCTTCTGCGAAACCTTCATTCGCCACATAAGCCATGCACACTGCCATCCACATGTTCGTGTTCTAAAGGATTTCCTAGTTAACGTAGAGGCTGACGTAGCTCCGAGCTCAGCTGCGCGTCGCACTGCAATGGTGAGAAGAAGCACGAAAGAAGAAAGGCCAGCTGGCACCAATCCTTTCCTCCGAAGCCAGGTAACGTTATCGCCTTCTCCGGTGCACCGGCACGGCTTCACGTTGTGCGCGCGCGCGCGACCAGTGACCCGACGTCAAAGATCGCGGGCTGGTTCGCAGAAAACGCTCGACGTCGAAAAAGAGGTGTCTCGCACAAAAGCTGAAGGGGGTCACACGCGAAGGCGCGTGATTTGATCGCGCGTGTCGTCGAACTATGAATGCTTGGGCGAGAAAAAGCCACCTGAAACCTCATCCGCCCTCCCCACACCTAACGCACAAACTGTCGCGTCTCCGCCAGCAGCAGCAGCAGCAGCTTCGCGTAGATCGAAACGCGCGAGAGGAAAAGAAAAACCAAAGCGAGAGGACGCGAACCCCGTCGTTACGTAACGATGTTGTGCAACGTCGGCACGGCCCGCGAAAGGAGCTGTCCGAGTAAAAAGGGTTCACCAGATCGATATACGTCGCCAGAAGGGCTCGTACACTGCAGAAACGAAGAGAAGAAGAAAAAAACGCGAGCAGGCATCTTTCGCCCCAACACGAGCCATGTTGGCTGTGTGAGCAACGCTAGGAACACGCAGGCGACGTCGCCACTAGGCGCGTGGAGACAGGTTCGTTCCCCGTTCGGGCCGGTCCCGCGGCACGCGACGACAACCGTTAGCTCGCACCTACCCCGAGTTCCCAGCCGCAGCGCTGCACCCGGGCCGATTACGTAGCACCGGTGCGAAAGAAGTGAGAGAAAAAAAAAACTGCTGGTGGCATGCAGATCGCTGCGAGCGCACGCCATTTTTTCCCCGAGAAAGCGAGGAAAAAAGATCGGCCAAGCTGAGGTTCAAGGTCGCGCGAGCGGCCAACAACACGCCGCCTTTCAACGCGTCCGCGACGAGCACGTAACCACCGGTGCCGTCGCCTCGCGGCGAACAGAGCGTCGCGCGGCTGGGGTTCGGCGAGACGCCGTTCGATCAGCCGCTGACACGGCACCGCGACGCCGAGGTAGACGAGGACGACGACGAGCTGTACGGGGTCGGCCCCAGCGGCGCGGCCGGCGCTCGCGAGCCGCCTCCGGCAAGCGGGTTACCGGGGCCGAGCTGCTAGCTGCCAGCAGCGGCCGCCGGTCTGCGCTTTGCCGCTCGATTACAACAGCCAGCCGCCCCAATAAAAGAGCCTCCGGGCAGCGCCGAACAAGCCACGGCTCTGTCATAACACCACCACGGAGAGCACCCCTGCGGGAGTACATTAGGCCTAGGGGTGCCCGTATCACGCATGAACAACCCAATGACATTCGGTCCACACGGAGCGACACGACAATCGAAACACGTCAGTGTCAATCGGACGGGACGGCGCGAACTCGCAGACGGACAGCATCGGGGCTCGATAAACACGAAGCGGACTGCCGATTTCGGAGACATCGTAAAAAAAAAATAAAACAGGACCCCGAAACAATTAGGCTTAAAAAAAAAAAAAACACTGGCCGAGTCGAGCCAAAGCAACCCCCGTAGTGGTGGTCCGCACGGAACTAGGGCGTCGGACGCTCGCGCCGCAAAAACAACGGGACGCGCGTAACAACGTCGCGGAACCGTGCGCCTGAACTCCGGCCAGCGAACGACGCGAGCCGAACGCCGCTAGCGCGCGATGCAGAGCCGAGGAGCCTCGAACAGGCCCGCTCGCCGAGCGTAACCGGAGGGAACATGGCGCTTGCCAGCCGTGTCGAGTCCCGTACGAGCCGCTCCGGCGATCGCCCGGCGCGATTGCACGCGGCGACAGCTCCACCGCTGGTCACAACCCTTCGCCGGAACACTAGCTGAACGCGATCGAGAGTCAGAAGGCGAGTAATAATGAATCACGGTACCTTGTGGGCGATCTCCACCACCGGGCCTCCAGACCCCGTCCATTTTACGTAGTCACGGGCGACAATCAAGATGGCGGCACTTCCTGAAGAGAGCGCCCGATAAGCAACGCCGCGTACCACTGGCGCGTCCTGGCGTGAGCAATCCATGAGCTCCGCAAACAAACACACAAAACATGGCCGCGCGCTTCGGATTTACAAATTAAGTTCGCTCTGTCCCTTCGCTCCCCAAACTGCAATGCGTATACGCCGGTTTCAAAGCACGAAGTACTTTTAAAGCTGCTTTGTTTTTAAATTCATTCCCCTGTTTTCATCATACAGCGACACAAAAGTCCTCACCAGCTGGTTTTGGTTTCGGTTTCGATTTGTGTGTTTGTTTTACCCTCTCGGATTCTGCAGCGATTAAACATACGACACACAGAAGTTTTCAAATACCCGAACTTTAGGCTCGCTATAGCAAAAAATTATTTCGACTAACGTCCAACATAAGCCATTTAGCATCGCTAGATTGCGTCGTGGTGATATAGCAGACAGGAAGGTCCTATAATTGTTAGTGACGTTGCTATAAAATCAATCCCGCTTGAAACAACTTGTTCTGCGTTGTTTAAATGCGCGATAATCCACCGCTGCCGAGACGGCGACAATAAGTCCTGTGACATTTCGCCACTCAAACTTGCATTCCGCGTGCGCTCGCCTTTTGTTGCAGATGCTACGCTTTGCGCCCATACAACGACGCGTCAGCCTCCTCACAGTTGTCTAGCATGTGGTTAGCGATGATCGATCGCTAGCTGCTCTTTCGTTTACAAAACGACATGGCAAGACTGGCAAATTCCTAGTATTTTTTTTTTCGAAGGGGGGGGGGGGGGGGGGGGCTTTAATGTCTTTTTTTCCAGCTATTCGCAAAGATATACCTTCGCAGCCACTCCGGTGCAGTCCATCTCATTTTTTTTTATTATTCCCTATTCCTTGTGCAACATTGTCTCTATAAGCATATCTGGGATTCGCCACACGCGGCAAGCGAGCTCCGTTGCGTCGAGTCGCGGCGTAAGCGAGCGACACGAGCGAAACGCGTCGATGCGATCAAGCAAGACGTCGCTGGGTCAGCAGGTTCGGCCGGCCGCGCCGCAACGGGACAGGCGACACGAGCGGCCAGAAAGCTGCTGCCGCACAAGCGCCGGGGCCAACCGGTGCGTGTGCTGGCCCAGCGCGACCTCCGAGCGAGCAGACAGGCAACCCCGAAAGCAGAAGTGACGTCACGGCAGGAGGGAGGGAGCACGTGACATCCGGTCTTTTCTCAAGAGCAAGCGGAGAGAGAATGAGGAAGGAGCGCTGACGTCACTATGACGCAACGCTGCCTCGCCCAAATGGGAAGAGCGGCCGCCGCGTCCAACATGTGGGGCGCTGGCGCGCGCGAAAGAATCGGGGTTAAGTGCAAGCCGAGGAGGAAAGTTGTTTCAACCTGAATGTCAGAAGGAAGGAAGCGGCAGCCCATAGTTACGTAGCAGGCAACCGGCAGACGGACGACGGTCGCAGGAAGAAGACGCGGCAGCTGCCGCGAGCGCTTTCTTTCCTCTGACTACACGCCCCCCCACCCCGCCGACCGCCTCATGATGTAAGGAACTGTAACAGTGAAAACCTGGAGGCGTAGTGACGGGCCGTGCAAACCAGGAAGCAAAGCCGTTCCTCCATCCATTTTTTCATGTCTAAGCAACTAAGGTTAAATCGACAACCCGAAGCATACGTAACCACACACAACAAGCATTCGCTTTTGTGCTTGAATTAGGTCAAAATGGAACAAATTTATTTCGTGAACGACTTCTAAAACGTTTAGGAATGATAGCTATTTGTCCACGAGCGGATACAATCGGAGGCAGAACAATGCAAAATACGCATGCACGATAAAGGTCATATGATTTATTGCAAGTTGCATGCCTTTCGCGCGCGTGATGAAGGAGTTTGGAGTCTGCCGCGTACCCATTTCGACAACCTTGGCTCCTGGACATATGACCACTAGCCCCTGACACTGAATAGTCATTCTCAGGCATCAATAGGCAGCGGAAGACGTGCAAAATGAGTATGGTTCACCAGGTTTCCAAGTAATAACAATTTCTCGCAGTTAACTGTTCCCACAAAAACCACTTGTTTCACAGATGTTAGATTTTGGAATAATTTTCCTGTGGCTGTCAAATCATCTCCGTCCATAACATGCTTTAAAATAAATCTTCCATTATTATTTTTTTTTGCTGCAAATACGATCTTGTTCTCTGTTAATTCCTACTTTTTGTATGTTATCCCTAATGTGCCTTTGTTTCCTCTGGGTTATTTACGAATTGACTGTGCTCGTTTTGGATTAGGCTGCCTTTTTGAGTGTATGTACGCAATATTCTCATTTTTCTTGCCTTTTACACAGCGTACTCGTTTGATGGGCTGTTAGGACCGCTTAATTGCTGCTTCCACGCAATCTTTTGATGTATTCCTAATCGAGGGTCCACGTATACAGTCTCATGACGCTGGGTCCCTCGTCTGTGTACTACCATGTTCGTATTACTTTTATAAAACAATCTTTTACTTTCCAAAAGAAGAAAGATCAAAGTTGCACCAGGAAGCGTCAAACAGCTTTCCCAAAGAGGAGTCGTCGCGGGTTTGCTTACGCGACGTCACCGTCATACTGTCAACGTCCGTGTGTAACACAGCGTCGCGAACAAAAGCAACCAGTTGTTCAGGCGTTCAGAGCAATTCGCGGCACAGTGCTGCGAAATTAACTGCGTTCGCCACAGTCTCACCAGAGTTACGCCAGCCTTCCAAAGCTGCCCTGCTTTTTTGGGGTGGCCTCTTAAACCACAGGCGTACGCAGGACACATAGCAGAGGTTGCAGATTTCTGCAGATTGTAGTGGAAGAAAACAGGCGCGTGATAATGTACGCACTTTATACGCGTTACACGTGCAAATAAATGCAGTTATAAGATATCTGAAAGCCTTAACTTGACCTTTTCCAATCATCTCGTTAAATCGATCGCACCACCGTTTATCACTCATTTTCTTCCATCACATCAGCGAATTTAAGGTGCATATGCGTGTTTGTTATGTTCTTTTAACGGCGTGAGCAGGGATCACGTGATCGCACAGCACCTTGAAGGGAACCTGAGCGGTGCAGGTGGAGAGAGGGTCGTCAGAATTGCGACACCAACAAACAAACACAAAAGAAGTAGAGGACGCAGGTCAGTGCGCTATGGGATACCACGCAAAATCCGAGCGCATACGATCCCGATTACCTACAACTTACGGTGCGAACAGCAACTTTACAGTACGCGGCGGCCGCTTTAACACCTGAGGTTCAACTACGCTTGCAACCCGTCCGGCTACGCTTGCGACGTCTGAGCTGAGAAGGTAATTATTTTAACCCAATAACAAATAGCGCGGAATAAAGTTCTTATATCATTCCAGTGAGTCATCGCTATAATAAAAACTACTAGCCTCATTAACAGAAAATTTCGGTTAAATGGAAGAACGTTGAAGTTCCTGACCAACATTCTGTGCACTCAGTGCAGGCGTGTATCCACTTATCGCGAAACATCTTTGGCACGGACCCCGGATAACTCGCAAAATACCGCCTCTAAATGTTGTAAACAACGCCTTTGTCTTGGGGACCAATGCTACTCTGCCAGATCATGTGAAAAGAGACTTACGCTAAACATGTCAACATTCAGGATAAATAAAATAAACGTACGTTCCGCTCACTGTGCACGCGCTTCCAGTTTTCGCTAATTTCGCTAGTCTCGCTGTTTGGTCTGTTCAAACTGCCACATTGTGCTGGCCGCTTCGTTAGGCAAATCCAAATCCCCTCGTATCTCATGCGTTTACCAACGATCGTCTGTATCCCTCAACTACCCCAGTCTCATCCACGTTATGCATTAACCGCACTATTCGTGCGGTCTACGCGTTGTCTGCACAGCGCATCGCAGGGCGCCAATAACTCCACTTCATTATTTTTCTACGAACTAAAATATTAACCCCGCACGAGTTGATTCCCTAATCCGTGCTTATGGCTTCCTATACTGGAGCGTGACGCCTGTGAGTTTTTTTAGGGGCGAAGCCCCTTAGGGGCTCGGGCTGTCGGCGTCTCATGTCGTCGTCTCATGCAGTCACGGTACTGAAACACCGGGACACTCGTTGACGCCTCGCGCTAGAACGTAACGCGTACTAAAAGAACACACTGGGACACTCGTTTTTCAACGCCTCGCGCTAGAACGCTTCGCGCTTCAAGTAAAGCTGTATACCTCTACCTCCCAACGGTTTCATCTCCGTGGGCAAAAACTCCAAGGCGCCAAGAAGACACTTATACACTGCATGCTTCGTCCTCTCCCAAGGTTTCACGTTAGTGGATATGGCCCGGGATTTTTCTTCTTCGGTCTTATCAGTAAGCTTTATACAAGTACATACTCACATCACACGCGCGAGCAGCTCTGCTGTTTTAGTAAACTCCCCTTGGTCTTTCGCCAGCAGAGTCGCCCGTTTCCACGGTAGCACGCGCGGCTATGGGCCCGGCTCTCAGCTGGCACGTAGAGCGTTGACTTCCGGTTTCGTATATGTTCACAACCCTCGGTTACGAACTGCCAACGTTGCCGGTGAGCACGGAACGGCGGAGATGTATCATCACCCAGGAAGTCTTCGAGCAGCTGACGCGCGCTGTTTGACGTCTCATTCCGCGATGACGGCTGTTGAAATAATCCGCCACGTTCACTGGAGGAATTGCCCGATGTGGTGAAAATGGCTTTTCAATATATATGTACTATTATTTGATAGACCAATCGGCTGTGCCCGTTGGTCTATCAAATAAAACGAAAACACGATGAATAATTAATAAGCCGCGTTTTATGGGTGTTATTGTGTACTGGATAGGGGAAGTGCCCGACATGGAAAATAAAATGTGTGGAAACAAGGCTGTTGCACGCTTCCTGTATTGCAAAAACTGCTGATTGTTTGTTTTCCTCTTCATCGTGGTGTTTTTTTTTTTCCTCTTACTTTTGCTGTTCCATGTTTGCCCATAGGCTGTTTAAAAATTCAACGTGTATCTGTACTTAATTGGGGGGAGCTAGTAAAGCTGTACGCGCAGCTTTTTTTCCCTTTCCTCCCTTATCTCGAAGACAGGAAAATTAAGGGATTATTACTACGTCGCGCATTCGTAGAGAATTTCCCCAGCTGAGCCGTCAAAGAAGTATACTAGCATTTTTCAGAGATCGGTATCTTTCTAGGCTTGCTCACAGGCCGACGCGCCTGCGACGCTTATCACCACTGGTCTTATCATTTGCGATATTTCTGGAATGAGGAACCTAGGCGCTTGTCGCCGTTGCCACGGCCGGATGTAATCGCTGGTTACTTATGCAGGAGCTACTCATAGACTGCTTTACATTTATATAAAAACAAAGTCATTTCCCTGTATTCCTATAGCCACCAAGCTTGCTGTTTTTGTTGCCTAAATTTCAAACAGACTCCCATCGTTTTCTGTACGAGCGGAAGGTGCATTTCTTCAACACCGAAATTATCCTTGGCACATGCAAGCAAAATATGCACTTAAGCTTTATTTCGCTCATGTGGCTTCCACCGGTAAACTGGTTCAACAAATTACTCGCGATTAAACCAATAATAGACCAGCCGGAACGTTAATCGCTCACCTGTTTTCATGCTACCATTAAAGTCGAATTTATGATTGCCGAGTTGTCGAATAACTGGGACAAGAAGTTATGACATGCCACCGATGCAAAGGTGGGGGAAATTGCCCGCGTATCTGCTTGCCTCGCTCGAATTGTCGTTGAAAGACGATAGTCTTCTGTCGCCCCTGTCACTTAACGCCACCCCCCCCCTCCCCTCACGCCGTTCTCCCGACCTTTCCCTCCAACCTTACAATGGACCTTTCCCCCCAAAACATGATGATGAATACAATTGAAGTTTGCGCAATCCTATTCAATTTTCCCGCGTTGGCACGTGTTCGCGCGCCGTCTATTGGTGCATTGTCTTTTCATTAGTCTTTAAGCCTTTTTTTAGCATTTACAGTTGTTTTGCGTGTCTTCGACCCTTTTTTTAACCGCCTTTCTACTAAAACCAAACTTGCGTCTATTTTTCATTAAAACAACGTTGCTGATTGATTGATTGTGGGGTTTAACGCGCCGACGCAGCGCAGGCGATGAGGCGCGCCGTAGTGGAGGGCTCCGGATTAATTTTGACCACCTGGGGATCTTTATCGTGCGCCGAAATCTCGTACACACGGGCGTTTTTGCTTTTCGCCTCCATCAGAAAAGCGGCCGCCGCGGCCGGGAATCGAACCCGCGACCTCGTGCTCAGCAGCGCAACGCCTTAGCCACTGAGCCACCGCGGCGGGTAAAACAACGTTGCTACTGTAAGTTATGTACTTGTGCTTAACCTCAAACATGCCTAATGTTTTCGTTTTGCTGAACAATATCCATGTGTATTATGCGCGCAACCAGCTTCAGTGGTTTGGAACGGTTTTTAATATTATTGTTAAAGTTATTATTCATTAATAAAATTACCTACCACATTGTCCCCTTCGCTTCCCTTGACTTTCCTGACTGCCTACGCTTATTGCTGTATTAATTTATTGAGCCCCTCATTTCCCCGTCTGAAACGTCAGTAAAATACTGTTTTTTTTTAAATCGTAAGTCAGCCATTTTCCCAAATATTTCTTCTGGCTCCTCAAAGAAGTCAGACAGACAAAAATGTTCGCGTCTATAGGTAGCCCGAGAAAGACTCGTCTTTAAGAATGGAACATTTCGGAGAACTACAATGGCGCACCGGAGAAACGTGAGCTTTTATCTCAGCTGTATCCAGGTGATCTATGCAGCGGAATAACTTAACAAAGCAGTGTAAAAAATCTGGTGTCATAGCCTTTTCAGTCGAAAAGAGCCTGTTCTTGAGCTTAACGAAGAACGCAGGTTTCAAAACGGAAACAAACGCTCACTGAGACGAAAGATGATTCCCACTAAGGATGTATCCAGGATAAAATAAGGACAAGGATAACATAAAGATTATCAACGAACGTGTCCCATCCCCGATCGGTCTCCCCCATACTGTCCGGGCAGAGTAGCACCCTTATAATCGCTACCTTAATCGTCGGCTAAGCGCGACGATTAGTGTATGACAGCTGCAACTCAATCAAGTGTATGACAGCTGCATTTTACCGGTACTCACCTACGGGGCAGAAACTTGGAGGCTCACTAAGAGGGTTCAACTTAAATTGAGAACGACTCAGCGGGCAATGGAGCGGAAAATGATAGGTGTAACATTAAGGGACAAGAAGAGAGCGGAGTGGGTCAGAGAGCAAACTGGTGTTAAAGACATATTAGTAGAAATTAAGAAGAAGAAATGGACGTGGGCAGGGCATGTAATGCGAAGGCAAGATAACCGCTGGTCATTAAGGGTAACAGAGTGGATCCCTAGAGAAGGCAAGCGTTGCAGGGGGCGGCAGAAAGTTAGATGGGCAGATGAGATCAAGAAGTTTGCGGGGATAACTTGGTCACAGTTGGCACAGGACCGAGGTAATTGGAGAATAATGGGAGAGGCCTTTGCCCTGCAGTGGGCGTAGATAGGCTGGTGATGATGATGATGATGATGAAGCGCGACCCGTGCGCTTATCTCCCTCCGGCGTGCACTGCACAGCCGTCTCAGCTGGTCCGGCGCACTGCCGTAATTGCCCCTGTGTCGGCACCAGGAAGAGATTGGTGCAGAGTTGGGCTGTGTGGTCGCGCATGCGTGCACACGGCCAACTGACATGCACCCCCGACTACGCCGCTCATTCGCTCGGCAGCCAACGCGTGCGCGCTACCGCGTGTCAAGTACAAGCGGAAACTTCTGCGAAGGGGCCGCTCAATTAATTACACCGCGCAACACGGGTCCATGCTATGTGTAGGCGCATGCGGAAAAGAAAGGAGCGAATGAGCCCTCCTGGCTTGTGAGTAGTATACAGACACGGTCATACCAAACCACTTCGCAGCAGACCAGCATTACCACCACCACCACAATAATATGGTAATGCTCAATAATCAATCAATTATTTAATTAATGTGCCCAGGAACAGCCTTGCGCCTAGGACCAGCCTATGCGCCTTAGTACTTGCGCACAGAGGGATACAAGTGCAAAGAATTGTAGGATAAACGAAGAGAGACGCCAAGATAAAAGTGCATACGGTAAAGGGAGATCACAAGTAAAACAGAACAAGTATATAATAATAACTCAATCAATCAATCATTTATTTGCGTGCCCACAGACAGCCGGGGGGGGGGGGGGGGGGGCTATGTGCTGGCGCACGTAAACAAAAAAAAACACATGAAACAAGATGTACTACATATCTCGCAAAGAAAAAAAATGTGAGGGTAAAAGTAGTGGTTACACATGAAAAAAACTACACATTCTGGCAAACACACACACTTACAAGCACCCATTCATAGCACATAAGAAATGCCTAACAGTGAGGCATATCTGACTGACGTAAACGAGACAATTATATAATAATAATAATAATAATAATAATAATAATAATAATAATAATAATAATAATGCTGATGACGATGATGATGAACTTGAACCCTGTTCGTATTGTGTGCGCGCGCGTGTCCAGTAGGCTTATCCGCCGAAGAAAACCACGAGAACTTCGGTTCCGCGCCCCGTACAGGAAAGAGAAAAGGAAATGCATCGTGGAAATGCAGGGAAAGCGTTATCGAAGCGTAGCCTAGGCGCCTCATCTAGCGGGCGCGCTTGCCCGCTATCTCCCTCCCTGCGTGCCACGCAAAGAACGCGCTGTTTTGGATAGCTCTTTCTCCATCAAGTTGGCACCAACGACGCCCAGTGACGAGTGGACCGAACTCTTTTTTCCCTCAGATACTTTTCTGTGTGATTTTTTTTTTAGATGTTAACAAACCCCGTCTCTTACTCCTAATCCCCAACCTACCTACGAGCAGTGGGTGGCACAGCTGACCAGCTCCGACCTCTCCACCCAGCGTAGCCTGGGGGAGAGGGCCCGGGTGGCCAGCGCAGGCCAGGGTATCCCGGACTAGAGGAAACCCCCCACCAGGCGGGTGCCCACACATCAGCGCCTAAGGCTCGCATAAATAAAGTTTATTCCCCCTTGTCGGGCGCTTCGACGCACCAACTAGCGCGGGCCCTGGGACGAGCAGCGCAGAAATGAAACGCACGTGTCGCGCGGCGTCTTGCCTGCTCGCCCCGGATGTCTTAACCCCGCCTAGAGCACTGCACGGGCCTGATTTTGAGGCCCGAGCCCGGCCCAAGCCCGCTTCGCGAAGCCCGAGCCCGACCCGGGCCCGTAACACCTAGCCCAAGCCCGGTCCGGGCCCGGGCATTCATAAGTGAGCCTGGCCCGAGCCCGGCCCGGGCCCGCCATCTCAAGCCCGGGCCCGGCCCGGCCCGGTAATTTATTTTTTGGCCTAGGGAGGGCCCGCGCGTGTGTGACCAGGCCCGGTCTTTGACGCTAAGGAAAGTTTGTATATTATATTCCGGGCGATCAGACGGAGCATCTAGTCTGTACAAGCACGTCATGAACTAAAACGCAAAAAATAAGGGTTTAAAAGTGCACATAGTTTAGCTTGTACCGTCTGCAGTTCACGCCACATCGGCGTAATAATAGCTCGTATTCTTACACGAGAGACATCATCACCTTTGATGACCAGACTCTTGGCAACTTCACGTGGTTGTCTCGGCCACAAGTTGGTATTGCTGACATTTTTCGATCCGCATTTGAACCAACGAGTATGTACGCGCGTTGAAGTACTTCACATGCAGTGGTCGTTAAGCGGTGGTGTTTCTCAGGCATGCGTGTTTGATTCCCGGCCACGGCAGCCGCATTTTGATCGGTGCGACATCTAAAACACACGTGTACATATGCATAGGTGCACAGCTCCAGAATGTCTGAATTAGGTCCTTCCCCTCTTGGGCATTCCTTGTAATCGTATCTTTGGTATGATCTTGATGCTGTACAAGAAATTTCATTAAAATTGCAGTATAGTGACCATCAGACCTATCAAAACACGTCTCTAAAATAATGCGTACAACTAACAGCAAGAAGCGCGCAAAAATAAATAAGAATATTCATTTTGATGCTCTTTTCTACATTTCACGTCGGACCTATTAACGGTCGTGCCTATGAATTCAAGCCCGAGCCCGGCCCGGGCCCACGGCGTCGAGCCCGAGCCCGGCCCGGGCCCACGGCGTCGAACCCCCGAGCCCGGCCCGGGCCCGCGGCATTGAGCCCGGGCCCGGCCCAGGCCCACGAATAATCGACTTCGGGCGGCCCGGCCTGGCCCGCGGGCCGGGTCGGGCCCGGGCCCGTGCAGTGCTCTAACCCCGCCACCACATGGACGAAGAGTACGAGACGCGGTCCGGGCGCAGGAGAGCTCGGCCCGTTGTCTTCGGGCTCAGCCCGAGCATTGTGTCTTAGCCGCCCGCTGGGCTGTAAATAAATGTACAGTTTTGTATCGGAGGCTGAGTTTGTCGGTTGAAGATACCCGGGGTCAGATCCTCAGCGCTACTGCGGCTTGGAGGAGAAGCCCCGGGGAAAAGAACATCACGAAGATAACTCCCCTCCTCCAGAATACGCATTTGTGGAGTAACAAAGATCGACGCCAATCAAGGCAAGCTGCGAAGCGAACGGAGGAAACGAGCGGAGCACACACCGAGTGCATTCGGCTGGCTGCACCGCTCGGCAACTCCAGCGCAGTCCGTGCATATCGCAGCAGCGTACGCGCCTCGCACAGCTGTTGCCGAGGGGGCGGGCGGCTGTGTGACATGATAGACACAATACGAAGCTGCGCGAGTTGGCCGCACGCACGCACGCTGTCGCGTTCAAAAGAGGCGTACTCCACGCGCGAAACCGGAACTGTGCTTCAAAACGTCGTCAGTGGTCGTGGGGGACCTTGCTACGAGAGCTCGCCGCCGCGAGGTCATGATCGAAACGCGTCGCTGACGGGCGCGCGCGTGCGGTAGGGAGAGGGAGAACGCCTACCCGGTGTAGCGGAGGAGGAAGAGATACTCGGTAGCAGCAGAAGCAGCGCGTCTGCGCAAGCCGTGTTCTTCGTTCGCTAACGGTCGCCCCGTTTGTGTGCACGGGGCGCCATCTGTGGAGCAACGCGGCAAGCCGCTCAGGCACCGCCGCGAACAGACGCCCATTGGTGAGAAAAGGGCCTGGAGACACGAACAAAAGCCGTCTGTTTTTTTTTTTTTTTTTTTTCTGACACATTTTTAATCGTCGCCATGTCGTCAAACCCGGCGTACAAGTTTTGAAGAGAAATAACACCCGCGCTTCGGCAGCACGGGTGGCCCGATTGATCAGACGTCGCTAATCATCCGGGTGCAAGCTGGTCAGTTCGCGTTCCCACCGTTCAGGGGATGAGTACAGTTAGAACTGTTAGAACCACGCAGTAAGATATAAACACTCCGTGGTTAACACGTTTGCCTCCTCCTCCTACTCCTCCTCGCCCGGACAACCCCCGGACAATATAGTACTGCCCCAGGGCTCCGTCATGGCCGTACACCCGCACGCCCTCACGCGCGCACATTGCCTATACTGCCGACTGTCGATAATTCGGAGTCGTTTAATTGGGATTTTAAGTTAATTAGAAGTGACTTACTGGATCAGGCAATTTTACGTGCAATAGTACAGTGAAGGAAATTGCTCGATATTTCGAAGCTAAAACCCAGCATCATTGGTTAACTAGAAGTTATTCCGAATAAAAAGCATCCACGTTACCATCCTCTCTTGATAATATGAGGAATTTTCACGCTCAAAGACAGCATCGTGTTCTGTACTGATGTCGGTGTCGTCGGAACTGAGGCAGCGCGGAGTTGATAAAGCAACAGGCAAGTTAAGGAAGGCCGGCCTCAACTTTTAAATGCAGAGCATTTCAGTAACTCACGATGTCACCCGCGTTGACGTCCGTAGTCGTAGTCCGCACCCCTCCCCCTACAATATATATATAAAAAAAATACTGTCCGGCGCCTGGTTTCGATCCCTCGACCCTACGGGCGGAACGCAATGTACATGGTGCTCTACCCACTGCGCCACAAAGCCGACACAGAATGGGAAGCTACGAACGCGCTTATATCCTTGACTCATTCAAAACTACGTCAAGAAGCTGCTGATACAACGCATTCACTACACCAACCCCCCAAACACTAAACCGTTAACGCAATACACCCACCCCCTATGCGACGCATTTACTCGAGTCCCCCTCGCGGGGAGATGGGCCCAATTTTCTTTCTTGTTGCATACAGCGCCGTGTGATCAGCTGGTGCGGCGGACGCTTCAGGCTTCGATTTTCGCATGCATAAGCCTCAACTATCATGGCAGCCCGTGTCGTACGCTGGACTGCGCGACGAAAGTCAGGATCCTGAACGAAACCAAGAAGGGAGTGGTGTTTTTGTTCTTTTTGCTTAATTGGAAGTTCGGTTAACTTGAAGCATCTTGCGGTCCCCGTGGATCAACCGGAGTGGACTGCATATGCGCACACGATGGCGCCCTTGGACCGGAGCGAAAGCTGAGAGAACCCTCTCTGCTCCTCCACTGGACGGATCTGCCCCTTAATTTTGGCATCATCATCGTCATCATTATGAACAACAGCAACAACAACAGCCTACTACAGGTGCCACTGCAGGACGAAGGGCTCTCCCATCGACCTCCAACCGCTCCTGTCCTGCGCTGCCCGAGTCCATTCCTTGCCCCCAAATTTTCTCATATCGTCTCTCCATCGCGTTGATGGCCTACCCCTTCCTACAGACCCGTCTTTCGGTATCCCCTCCATTACTGCAGTGGTCCAACGGCATTGTCAGTCCGCCTCCCTTCATGGCGGGCCCAAGTCCATTTCTTTGCCTTTACATTATTTTATTTGGCTCACCTGGGTGATTTCAACAGGAAAAGGAATTCGATCCATCCGTATCGCACACGGATCAGAACAAATTGAAGCTCACCAATTTCCAGCGAAAATGCTCTGACTAAAAATTAAACAGCAGGCAAACCGCTGAAGAGTGTATTCGATGCGCGTCTTTCTGAGATCTCTCGCCCCGGCCCAGCTGGGGATTCAAGAAGGGGAACCAGCTCACCCCCCTCCCTTACGAGAAACCCTCCTCCTCTCCCATCCGAACCCGTTAGGCCATGCCCTAACGTATCCGTCCTCCATCAGGCCCCCAACCGAAATCTCTCCACCCCCCCACCTCCAAGGCCAACCTGGACATGCGTCTAACCCGTACACATCGGAGTGGCTTCATCAGACACAGATGCAACGTAATATCGGCTAAGTTGCGTTCTTTTGAACGCTGTCTACACAAATGCCCCGGAACTTGGACGCAACTGCACAGATCGACGAAAAAAAAAAAAAAGACAAGCTCGAACTGTTTTATTGCTACCAATACTCCCGTGCTACTTCACCCAGTTCTTGGTCTGTGCGTTTATCCGTATAACCGTTTTGGCCCGTCAAGAGAGAGATTTAGCACTCCGCATTCTCCGCCTGTTCCGTGGTCACCGTGCTGACCGGGACCCGGCTGGGCACTTGCGCATTCGTTCAAGTGTGGGGAATTAGATCCGCGACCCGCCCTCGCCATGCCCGCGCATTCGTTACGGTGAAGTGCGCCCTTATCGCCGTGCCTGAGCGCGCAGGCTGCAGTCGGGTCCTGGTCAACACGGTAACAACGGAACAAACGGGGCATACGTACGGAGTGCTAAAACTTCCTAAAACCAGTCTTTCAGGAACACCGGGGGCGTCAATTTGCCTTCGCTGCGAGGTAGGGGGATTTCTTTTTCTCCTGACAGGTATGCTATAGTAATGTTCTACTGTGGCAAATTTTCAAGCATATCAGGCTACTACGGAAGAACGAAAGCGGGGAAGCTCGTTGCCAGTTCAATACGAAGACACATCAAGTCTCACGTTCAACATTGCAAATAAGGAGAAAATATACAAAAGATGCGTGCGTGCGCGTGTCTGCGTGTTTGTGGGCGACGCGAACGCGCATTTATCCCTAACGAGGGCGAGTAGTTCCATCACCACAGTTCGCTGCGCGCACTGCGCCGAAAACCTCGGGCAATGGCCGAGGCTCAGGATAAAGTAGAGTAAGCGGCCTCTCTACAAACGCGGCCTTCGACGATCTGTGTCCGCGATTACGACGGCTCAGCCCGCGTTACGTTCTGCTTTGCGGAGGTGCTCGCGATAAAATCTCCGGCTTTTTCTCCTTTGCATTCTCGTTATTAACAGCTGGAGAGATATACGGTAAGACCTTATAATTATTTTCGCGGAGGCCCCAATCGTTCGCTCGTGCAGAGATACCTCGCGTGCTTGCGCCTTAATTACGCCGCACGCTGACCGTTAGGGCGACTCTATAACCGCCAAGTGTTCTATCTGAGTGAGTAGCGAGTGTAATTAGCAATCTCAGGTTTAGATGAAACCACATGGCACAACCGGAGCTCCCGAAGTCATTATACGGTACCTTCGCTGAATTGTGGAAAAACGTACGGGAAACGTGTTGTAATGCGAACTTCCCTGATTAAATTACACGATGTTTTCCCGCCAGCAGAAAACTACGAATCTGCCGAGTTTCGGTACAACTCGGAAGTATGTAAAGAAATATGGAACCTAAATATCTGTCCTGTGGCGGTATTCTCGAGTTTTGTCCCTTTTGCGTCTCTTTCAAAAGTGTCCCTTTTGGCAAGTCCTGATTGGCTAAAAGCAAACAACCGGAAGTGACGTAACGCAAGCGCGGCAAACCTACTGCCAACGCTCACTGCTTAACCGGAAGTACGTCACGAGGAAGGGGCGCAAAAGCAGACGTTTTCAAAAGGGACAGTTACGAGAATACCGCCCCTGTACTCATATCGTATATCGGCGTCCCCACTGGCAAAACAGGCAATTTAAGCTTCGCAGCCCTTGGACAACCATCGGAGGGGAGTTCTTTAACAGCGGAGCTGTTGTTGCTGGCCTGTAATGTGTGCGGCGTCATCAAAAAAAAAAAAAAAAAGGTCATAGTTACTCTTACCGTTTACCGCAACCGTGAGTACGCAGGTTTGCGTGCTAACGTGCTCTAGTTCACAAAACTTCACTGAAGATGGATGACTAGCGAAGCTGGAGCCTCAAATATGCGGCGTTCCCATTGAAACGACAGAAGAGAAGGGTAATTCAAAATGGAGGACGGTCACTTGTCTTAACGACGGGACCGCCGCCAAGAGGAGGCGGAGGAAACTAGACATAGAAACACTTGGAACGTAGATAGTGCGTGCATCCAGGCATCAAAGACGTGGCCGCCACAAGTCGCTCAGAGGCAAAGCTCTCAGAAACGCTTGTTATCTGCCTGAGGGTCTACTGGACTTTAAAATGGCGCCTATTATAACTAATCTAACCCGATATGGATATCCAAGTGGTGAGACGCATAAACTTCAGGTCCAATCACGTTTGATCTTAAAAATGGTGCCTACTGATAACTAATCTATATATATTCAAAATGCATATCCAAGTGATGAGACGCGTAAGCTCGAGGTACAAGCCGATGTTTTGAACGACGGCGTGCCAACAGCACACACACCGGGACGTCCGTTTTCCAACGTCTCGTGCTAAAGAATGCCTCGCGCTTCAAGCACACTGTGGGGCCTCGCGAGTTTTTGTACACAGGCATGAAACATACACGGAACCTTACCCATATAAAGCTTCGTTTTAATACATTGGGTTCAGCACCCCAGTAACAGGACTCCGAAAAAAAAAAAAAAAAAAACCCGGGCCATCTCCACTAACTGAAACCTGGGAGGGGCGAAGCGTGCAGTTGTATAAGAGTGTATTCTTGGCGCCTTGCGTTTTTCGCCCGCGGAGATGAAACCAACTTGGGGTAAGGTATACAGCTTTGCTGCAAAAGTCTCTTGTCTTTGAAGCACGAAGCTCTCTAGCGCGAGGCGCTGGAAAACGAATGTCCCGGTGTTGTTTTAGTATACGTTACGAAGAACGCGAGGCGTAAACGAGTGTCCCGGTGTTTTTTAGTACGCGTTACGTTCCAGCGCGAGGCGTAAACGAGTGTTCCGGTGTTTTAGGTACCTGTGACTACATGAGACCATGATTACGACGACGACGACAGGAGACGCAAAAAGCCCCAGTCCCATAAGGAACTTCGCCCCTAAAAGCTCCGAGAAGCTCACGTCGAAGCCATTGGCGGTTCCACAGCGGATTCTTGCATCCCCTCCACTTCTCAGCTACAGTAAGCGTTTCGATAGTGAAGAAGCTGCGACTACTCCCGCGGCGCAACTATCACTGAGCTGGTATACGAGTGACAGATGCAGGAGACCTCTGCACCATGAGCGCCCACGATGTCTTCGAGAAGGGCCCGCTGCAGCGGCAGACGCCCAGTAACGACATCACGCACTATAGAATCAGCAGGAGCGGCAGCGGCGACAACATGCTCCGCTATCGCCCGCAGCTCGATAGCGGAGCCGACAGCCCACCGTCCACCGCTTTCCGCGAAGGGCTGAGCTCTCCTTTTTTCCGTCCTCCATGCAGCAGCTAAACTTCTTCACGACCGCTATCGGCCGTGCAGCGGCGTGGTCAATGACCGTGGCATACACTCGTAAGATTGCGGCGTTTCTCGCCCGCGTTGCGCGCTCCCAAGATGCAGCCGCTGGGCGTCGGGAAAAGGACGATGTCGAAACAATAATTTCAAGTCCGAACTCGTTGTAGTCGTCTTTCCAAATACAAGAAAGCAGCGTCCGTTGCATCGAGTGTGCGCAGTCGGTGAACTCAATAAACGAAACGAAACAAACGTGATGCACGCACAAAAGCACGATATATACGTGCACGAGAGGTGCGCGTACAAGCGCTAAGGCAGTGAAGTCTCTTCTTAGGAAGATTCTTGTTCTTACTCTCTTTTTAGAGCGAAGCTGCATTGCGTGCTATGTTCTAACTAAATTGCACGCCGGTACGGAATCGCACGCGCTTGTTCGAGCGCTAGTGCTAGTGTAGTAGCAAAAAAGTATACTGACGGCGGCTGTAGAGGTTCTTTAAGTGTTGTCCACGACCTCAGGGTCCCGTGACGAGCTCGTGACTACTTCGATAGGATTTTGGCGCCATGCAATTGCGAACGCCGAGTGGTGTTTCAGGTGCAATATGTATTTTAACTGCTTAAATATTTTCCTGTAGACCCACCGAGGAAGCCCCGCTCTCCCTGTCTGCAGTTTCTGTAATTATTGCTAATAACTATTATTAATGCATTAATTAAAGGCCATTTGACCTTCATGTGTTCATAGAAAGCAGCTTATATTGCTCTCTTAAAAATGTCTTTCAGCAATGCAACCATATATGGCAGGAAAGCCGACTTTAAAGGGCTTGGTGTACGCGTAGCGCTCCGTAGGATGCGCATGCGGTCTTATGAAGTTAGGTATGCAATAAAATGTATTCCTTAGGCCATTATACTTTTAAAGACAACTGGTCTCGCTTGGACTACTTAAACCCAAAAATTTTTGTCCAGTCCGTCCGTCCGTCCGTCCGTCCGTCCTGTCTGTCTGTCTGTCTGTCTGTCTGTCTGTGTCTGTCTGTCTGTCTGTCTGTCTGTCCTAAAGTCCTTTCATTGGCTTTTAGCCAAGGAAGCAACAAGTTCCTCCTTTCCACCCCTCTCCTGCTCCCCTCGCGTCGTCTGCCAGCGCTGTCCGCCATGAATTAAGTGACCAGACGTCCCTATTTAAGCGGGACAAGTCCCGGTTTTGCGGCTGTGGTCCCGCTGTCCCACAGCCTGCTTGTGGGACGGCGTTTTTTCCTGCTTTCGGCCGGAAATATGGAAAACTGTTATCGACCCCAGTGTCACCAATGAAAAGCTGGAGGAATGAAAGAGCCGAAGGAAACCGTTTGAGGAACTTCAAGAAAAGAGCGCACACGATGGGACTAAGATTAGTCTCAATGTCTGAGCTGTTTTCTTTATGTTACAGTGTACCAACAATCCGTTCAGCACACCCTTCTGCGTTTGACGAACAGTATGTTGACGTGCTACAACACTTATTTACTTATTCAGCAAATAACGCATCGTTGCTCGTCGAACAAAGGCCGATCGAGAACTACATGATCTTTCAGTTAAAACAAATTGCAATGAACCTTGTTCTCCCTTCAAGCTATGTGCTGGCGATGTCATTTCTGGCGATGTCATTTCCGTGGCGGATATGACGTCGTGAGATCTTGGTGGACCCCGGCATAAAACACTTTCGTATTAAAAACGACATCTGCTTCGCCTTCGGAGCGCAGTTCGATCGTCCATAGCGGACCGGAAAAGGAAACGCAGGGCGGAACCGGAAACCCCTCGGGGGGAGCCAATAGCAGCGCGCGTCGGCACATCAATTGTTGTCGCTACTTAGCTAGAAGCGATGAGGAGACTTTAGTCTGTCCGTCCCTCAATTCAGCCACCCCGCCTAAAGTGCAAAGAATTTTTGAAAGAGAAGCTTATATAGACAAAACCTTTTCGAACCCCTAGATCTGGAAACATTCTTCGTACTTGTCGACATCGTTGGGTAGAAAGAGAACATTAGACATATCTGAGGCGAAACATCAATGCACAACTGGTTGTCGCAGTGTTCGTTGAATTCAAAATAGGTGTCATCATCATCGCCAGCCTATCTACACCTGCAGGGCAAAGGCCTCTCCCATTAATCTCCAATTACCCCAGGTCCCTGTGCCAACTGTGACCAATTTATCCCTGCAAAGTTCTTGATATCATCTGCCCATCTATCTTTCTGCCTCCCCCTGTAACGCTTGCCTTCTCTAGGGATCCGCTCTGTTACCCTTAATGACCAACGGTTATCTTGCCTGCGCATTACATGCCCTGCCCACGTCCATTTCTTCTTAATTTCTACAAACTATGTCCTTGACACGCGTTTGTTCCCTGACCCACTCCGCTCTCTTCTTGTCCCTTAATGTTACACCTATCATCTCCCGCTGAGTCGTTCTCAATTTAAGTTGAACCCTTTTAGTGAGCCTGAGTGTACGTGCTTAATATTTGCGAGAGGAAATAAAAAAACACGCGTCGACAATAACATTTTGACTTAAAAATACAAAGTCAGCTCGCGCAAGCCCGGGCGTCGTGGCAGTGTTCCAAGTTCAACAGTAACAAAAGGTTCCAGTGGATGGTGCGAGCAGTTCGCGGAACGCGGGAAAATTGATTTGACTTTAGCAAACCCCCTGCGTGTTTATCGTGGGAGAAGCGAAAGGGAGGGGGAGATAAGACAGGCATCTACGTGGCGGGGGCGCAAGAAGCCTATCGTCCTTTGAAGGCTAATGCAGCGAAGTAAGAAGATACGCGCCAATTTTGTTATCAGACTATTCGTATGGCGCCAAGAGAACTGCTTTCCAGCAATGCATCTGAGCATAGCAGTGAATCCGACTTTAAGGGGGGTCGGCGTATAGCAGAGTGGGTTAGGGATTTTTTTTATTCCACAGATCCCACGTGCGAGTTTCTGCTATTTTTTTTTGTTGAAATTAGAAAAAAAAGCGCTAATTTTATTATGCACTTGGGTATTGCATCGATCGCGCCAAAGGTTTCCCTTGGGTTAAACGACGTCGACCGGTATGTCTCTTCTGACCGGCTTTAATGTTCACGGACACCATTGTTGCAAGTGCGTTTTTTTTTTCAACGCACGATTCTGCAGCTCAGATCGGCTGCTGAAAAGTGACGTCAGAAGCGTGACGTCAAACAGTGTTCGCCAACACATGGCCCGCATGCAAAACTGAAAGGAACAAAAAGAACACGAACGGCGCAGCTGCTTTGGCGGCAACGAAATGCAACGCCGGCTAACTAGTCCGAAAGAGATGGATTCGCCTAGGCCGAGCTTATTGTTACCCGCTCTAACGTACGAAGACAAGCCCATGCCTTCCTCTGAATTATTCGCCGCTGGCTGCCTGCTGCCAGCTGTTCATCGAATATACACTTAATTTCAATTATGATTAGATCTAGTATGTGTCTATGTATGTATGTATGTATGTATGTATGTATGTATGTATGTATGTATGTTATGTATGTATGTATGTATGTATGTATTATGTATGTATGTATGTATGTATGTATGTTGTATGTTATGTATGTATGTATGTATGTATGTATGTGTATGTATGTATGTATGTATGTATGTATGTATGTATGTATGTATGTATGTATGTATGTATGATGTATGTGATGTTATGTATGTATGTGTATGTATGTATGATGTATGTATGTATGTATGTGTATGTATGTATGTATGTATGTATGTATGTATGTAGATGTATGTATGTATGTATGTATGTTGTATGTATGTATGTATGTATGTATGTGTATGTATGGTATGTATGTATGTATGTATGTAGTGTATGTATGTATGTATGTATGTATGTATGTATGTATGTATGTATGTATGTATGTATGCGCGTGTGAAACGCATGTACAAATGCACGAGCGCCCACATATAGGAACCTCGGGCTTCCAAATACGGGACATTCGAGCAAAGTACAGGTACGGCCGCGGACAGTTCTTAAATGCCGCGCCTTCGCTCATCTCAGCGCGGAGACCTAGCGACTTCAGTTGACAAAATCTGCAAGATAGCGCTATCCGGGGATGATTTAAAACTGAACGTTGCCCTTTACTCAGTGCGATCTTTACTCAGCGTGGTCGTGTGGCGCACTCACACTAGACGTTTGCGACTTTTCAGCGTGAACTGTTCTTTTTTTTAAAGCCCACAAATAATGTGGGAATTTCAGTGCGTACAGGCCGGCTAACTCCCCGTTCATCTAACTACTCCACTAGAAATTTGAGCCCTGACCTTAACTGTAGGCAAACCAAATCGCGAAATTCATGCTCTCGGGACAACATTCTCGCGCCCGTGTTCTGGTGCCCTCTTTTTCTTTCTTTCTTTACTTCTTCCTTTCTTTATTTGTTAAAATTGCTGGTTCTTTTTCATTTCTTTATTTTTTGTTTCCACCTTCCCTCTCACTATCTCGTTCTTTTCTTCTTTCTTCCTCTCGTTCCTCCTTTGTTTCGTTTGCTTCTTTCTCCAAGTTCGTTATCGCTCTTCCGTGCTTTATTTATTTCTCTCTTTGTTCCAGTTTTTTTTTTCAGCAAGCACACTGTTCTAGTTAATTTAACTGGCCTGCATGTCGCAGAAAGCGGGTTGCAAGTATGAAGCAGCCAAGGAATGGCCACATGGTGCCGGATAATCAATCAGGCAAGATCTTTATTAGGACAAGGATGACACGGTGGCGAGATAGTAATGCGTCCGACTGTAATGAGGCGGCAATTTACGCACGACGGCTGTAACGGGTATCAAAGGTCGCCGCATGCGATGGCCCATGGGCGAGCAGTCAAAAGGGCCCGGCGGGAAAATAGAACAGCAGGGGCGGAACCGTGCGGAACGCATCCCTGCGGAGTGCCTCGAAAGTCAGGCGCGCCTCTTCGAGGCATAGGAGTCAGAAGTGGAAATACGGTTACGAAAGTCATGGACGGCTTTAGTGCCGCATCGCTGCACGCATGGCGGGTGCACTCCTCACCGCGAGTACAGCGGCAGGACATTAGAAGGGCTCAGCTGGGAAGCTACAAGTGCAGGCCTCATTAGACTCTTGCGAGGCGCACGGCTATTGCGTGTTTTACCTGATGTTCAACAGAAGTACATATATCAGGCTGGTAATCAAACCCGTGACGTGTAGTAGGGGCTAGTGCAGCGTACCGCGGGCAGTGCACAAACTCAAGTCCTAATCTGACCACTGACTGAAAGAAAGCTCCCCACCCCTCCACTCTTTTCGAACAAGTACTGCTAAGCCTACAGTGCGTGCAGATAACCTCTTATTCTTGAACCTCCCCCACAACTCCCTTGAGGAGTAAATCTCTACTCGTTAGTGCCACCGAAAAACCTCTAGTTTTAAAACAGATACTCTGCCCAAACGGTGTGCGAGTTTCTTTGTTTCCCACCGTCATTTCGTTTCCCACCTCTCCTTAATCGGGTTGTGAGAAAAGATGTGCTGCTTGGGACGCCGTATCCTGCATTTCTGGGAGATGCGAATTCAAGGATGAAATGTGACCTAATTACTTTACCCCTCCCCCGACCCAGTCGTTGCCGTGCTGCGCTCAAAACTATAAGGGATAAATTTAACTGCGGACTGTCCACCCGTTTAATGAGTCCACATGACCGACCTCTCACGGCTCCCCTACCCATTCATCCTTTTTGCTCCCTCACCCCAAAGCCCCATCTGCCGCAATCACTTCATCTAGCCTATCGATGCTATCGCTGTGGGAATAATTACCGCCAACGCACTCGGCTCGCAAAATTATCCGCACATTCCAGCGTAATCAACTCTGGTGTTTGATTGAGGTACTCTCGTTGCCTTATCTGTTCAGTATCTGCCGTGCCACAAGTCGTATACGCACTCCCACAGGTTAAAACCTGCGCTGTGACAGCACAGAGGAAGAATGCGCCCGCACTCGCATGCAGTGCATTCCGGGGTTGACGGCGGCGCAGCGAAACGATCCCCGGAGCCCCGCGCACTTCCGGAGTGTGCGACAGCGGAGGCAGCCCTGCTCGCCTCTCTGGGTGACCCAGTTCGAGCACTGGGGCGACCCCGAGTCGGGGGATCCATACAGCGCGGCCGCGACCGCCAGTGCGCCGCAAACCCCGACCCACTTTCCTCGGCCCCGTGACGTCGGCGATGACGTAGGCCGTGACGTCAGCGGCAGCGCTCCTCCGCACATCGCGAGGGAAGAGTCGGGTCTCCCGGATCTGGGTCGAGACCGCGGGCTCACGCTCGTCGTTCGATACGAGCTCGCCGTTACTGTCCCCCTTGCGGCGGCCTCGCGGACTTCTAGAATCACTTGCAGTGATCGGGAGACACCCATATATCAGTATAAACACAGAAAAGGTGCAGCGAACAACAAAGGAGAGCATGCAAATGAAGATATAAGGCTGCGAATTTGTCGTTAATGCCCGCGCAGTTTAGGCCGAGGCACCCACGGCGTACAACACGGAGCGCCGGCGGACGACTGGTGCTATTTGCGCGCAGCTTCGTCGTTGTTCACGCATGCGCTGTTAGCAGCTTCACTTTCACAGACATGCCCAGTTGGCATTTTTTGATACTCCACACATAAAAGGTCGAAAACACCAACTTGGCATGCCTTCCTTATTTTTCTTCATCAAGAACTCCTTCGCGTACTTTATTACCAAACTCCCCTACCATTTAGCTCCCTTCATCCCATTCGGATCTTCGATCCACCTCATCCCATTAAGGGGTTACACTACTGTACAACTAGTCTTCTCACTTCGTCATATTCTTACGTCGGAGTTAAACACGTCGATTGCTAATATAGTAACCTTCATGTGTACCTTCCTTTTGCATCATTCGTTTCTAGAGTTGTTCCTTTCACGTATGCTAATACACTACCACGCTACGTACATTATACATTACACGCACATCACTTACCCTAACACACCACCGGGGAGTGTTTCCTGAAAAATGAAAGCCTAACCTTTCTCGTGTCTTGCTTTGTAATTGAAGAAGCTGCAGCCAGATGTGAATCCCTATTTATTAAAGAGTTATGCTTTTTTCAGTTAGTCAATGCTTCTCTGGTTTGGTTGCCATGGTAGCTGGGCGTGGTTCTTGCTTCCCTTTTCTGGCAACCAGCTGCGCTTCCGCTTGGTGCAGCTTTTCCTCCATTCACGAGGAGCGAGAGCACCACTACGGTCCCTAGAATGTCTAGGGAGCGTAGCAGCACGACCGAAGCGGTGCTGCCATCTGTCTCATCTTTCCGAAAGCTTGCTTTCCCTTTTCGCGGCGGACTAGTCCCACGTGACAAGGGTATCCTCCAATCAGGCTACCGGCATGCAGGACGACACCGGTTTCGAGGAGCTTTTGACGCGTTTTCTCCCACCTTCGACGAGACGCGCTAGCGTCGAGGCACCGCGGGGGTACAAGAAAAAACACTGCATTCTAAAGAGAATATACGGAAATTCTGTTAATTTGCTACAAATGTATAAACATTCCTACACCCCTTCTCTTCATTATGAGATATTTTATAGCCAGAGAGCTGCTAATAGGTGACTTGTTTCGTTTGGTTTTCTCTCGTTACAAATAATATATATTTACCCTATCATAAAGATTAAATGTGTTAAATTTGCCAGTTATGCATTTTGTGCAGGTACACGACGTTATATGGCTGTTGATTTTTCGCGATTCTATCGTGCCGTTTGAGTCCCCTTTTTCGTGTTTTAAAGACGACAGTATTTCTTGGACTACTTAAACAAGAAAGTTTTGGTCTGTCACTATGACTGTCTGTCTTTTAGAAAAAAGTTTATTTGACAACACACACAAATCCTTACGCCGGAAACACAGGACAAAGAACATTCATGTACAATGCATACAGGTATATACCGACACTAACAATGGTCAGCCCAATCACGTGAACTGTGTACCGTAGAGGGAATGTCATTGTATAACTATACAACCTCATCAATAGCTTTAAACAAAAAGAATTGGAATATCTTGTAAAAAGGCGAATCGGCCATGCCACACTGGTTGGAAAGTTAGGTTGACCCGCCCTTAAATTTCTGTACAGAAACAAAAGCACATGACAACTGCCTGAGGAGCTCCTGTCTGTACCTCGATTCAGCTTCTCGATCAAAAGTTAACATGAATTCCTGAACGAGAGGTTTATATAAGCAAAACAATTCCAGCCTACTAAGCCGGGTGGATATGCGCACGCTTGTCAACATTGTTGAACAAAAAGGAAACATTTAGCATACTTGAGGCCAAGCATCAATACACAAGTGATATGTGCAGCGTTCTTTTAATTAAAAATACACCGCTTCTCGATTTTTGCGATAACAAACAAATAAATACACCTTTGAAAAAAAAAAAAAAACGTTTTCACCAGAATATACACAAAGCGCTCGCGGCGTGCCCTCGGGGCGGCATTCCAAAAAGTTTAACACTAACAAAATGTTCCAGTAGATGGCGCGCGAGCAGTGGAACGCGGTAAAATTGAATTGACTTGAGCAAACCTCCACGGTGGTTATCGAGGGAGGAGCGAGACAAGAGAGGAAGAACGCCAGACGTGGGCGGGAAAGAGAAGAGAGGCATTTATCTTGCAGATGCGGCAGGAAACTATCGCCATTTATTTATTTATTTATTTACAAGATACCTACGTTTGCATGAGGGACTTTTTGCAGCGACGTGAGCAGATACGGGGCCAATTTTTTTTTTAAATACTCGCCTCAGTCGTGTGAGGGCATTGTATTAGCTGGGCAATTTTTGTTTCGTTAGCTAATTCTTAGTTTTTTACTTTTATTTTTTTTAATTTCATTCTGTCAATAATGCACATTTTCACTATTATAACGATTTAAGCGGGTCAACTTCGCAAGTCATGCATTTTATTTTCGCAGATACGGAGCGTTACACGGTTGGCGCTCCGGGGTACTAAGCAAAGAATGCCAGCGCAATGAAAAACACTATGTCGAGAATTAAATTCCCATAAATCGCCCGACTCGAAAGCTGCACTGAACCACGTCGTGAGGCACAAGCGAAACTGTTTGTATATGGAACGCTGCTATTCGGGTAAAACAAATTACGTGTCGGAATACGTACGAAGCTCGGACGTGTCGCATTTTGCCCTATATACAGCAAAATTTTTCAATTTTTTTTTGCCAAAACATGAAAGTGCAAAAAAAAAACGTCGCTTTCTTTTTGAACTAAAATACCGGGCATTCGCGATAGCATCTTTAAATTTGAGTACCAACATACCAGTGTTGGAGTTGACAAAACTCCCTCATCTGCTCCGGTTCACCACGCTGCTCATTTGCCGGCTTGTTATACCCCGCTATTTTACGAAATTTCTATAGCGCCACTGGCTCTACTGCGACTGCACCTGCCCATCCCCCTCATTTGTTACGGTAACTATAGTGTCACTAAGTAACGTCAAACAAAGCTTATTTACTGACTCTATCAAGTTGTCAAAATATTTCTCGCATAGTGCGTAAAGTTTTCTTGGTGTACGCCCCTCGCAATGTGTCAGCGGCCGTCTGTATGTCCGCTGCTGGCATCCGCGGAGCATGCGCTGCTAAGCGCAGCTCTTAAAAACGATATGCTCTTGGCACTTCAGAGAACTTTAGGGGATCGATCTCAGGCATCCTGCTTCTGAAGCGGAAAATATAACCAACTCGGTCACAGTCAAGTCCACACGGATAATAGTAGTAGTGGTAGTGCCACTTTATTTAACATTGGGTTCAGGGTATGGGGGTGGCGGAGGCCCAAAGAATGTTACCAACTGCATAACACGTCCATTACGCGTGTCACGGTGACCTTAAAGATGGCTTAAAGAACTACAGGCAAATCCCTGTGTTGTCGCTGTTCTCGAAGATTGCAGAATGTATACTCTACAAAAGTCTTAGTAGCTTTCTACAAAGAAGGCAACTAATCTGTAAGAAACAATATGAATTTCAGCCTGGTAATTCAGCTGAGATGGCATTGCTCGTTATTTAGGAAAGCATATTCAATAACTTCAAACAAAAACTTTCACTATTGGCATTTTTCATGATTGTCGAAAATCGTATGGTTTAATAACGCATTTTTTATTAAGAAATTATAAATTTATAGCATTCAAGAAATTGTCAATAAACTTATAGAATGTTATCTGGCAAAATCGAAACAGTAAACGCACATTTACGGAAATCAATTCTGGATAAGTACCATAAGATATGGCGTCCCATAAGGCTCAATTCTCATACCGTTGCATTTTATATTGCATATAAACGATATTGTAAGCATTACATTACTTCGAACAGTCGCATATGCAGACGGTCCTAATGTTTTTTTTTTTTTTACGCTTTCTATCTTCTATACCTTCATCAAGTAGCCAGTGCCCGGATAAGTGAATTATAGACCTCACTCAATATTAACCAGATTGCCTTAAGTGCAAATAAAGCAATGTATATAGCTGCCCATCTGAACATTAAGCCTTTTAGCTCGAATAAAAGATCACATATGCGACTTCGAATCAAGTTCTATGAGCTCGTGTAAATTCCTAGGTGTTCATTTCACCTGGGATTTAAGCTGGCTCGCACACGTTAATGTTGTCAGCACGAAGATGGATCGGTTTATCGGCCTACAGTATCGTCTTACACTTATTTTACAGGTACACTTAAAAGAACTATTATAATGCTTCTAGGTACATTCTCACATATTGTCACCTTTACCTAGACTTGTGAAACAAACGACGCTTTCCAGCTGTTTTAACTTCTTAAAGGATAATTAAATGCCCTGATGTATTCCAAACACAAATTCACAAGATTCAATGTTCGAATTCCTCGATATACATTACCCTTTTCTCCACTTTACAATTCTGATGTATACCGTAACATTAAATGTGGCTTTATTATGTTCACTAAAAATATTTCAGCCAAAACTTGCCTAAATCTGCGGACTATCACCTCAGTTGGACAGATACACCGAACAAATAATTAGAAATAAACAATAGACAACCAAACAATACCATTCATTACCACATACACCTCCGTGATTGAACAAGCCACTTCGGCTAAACGATACCTCATTTTAAAAAGGTAATAAAAAGCCGTTCCTTTCAAATATCAAATACATCAAGCGCCAATAATTGAACTTAGTGAAGCGTAATTCTTACTACGCCCGGTGTAATTTACCACTTTTTGCCTATCGCACTAAATCACCAACGTTGCTCATGTACGAAGAAATATATAGAATACATGTGTCTGTATTTACCATTCTTCCCAGTCGAAAAACACAACAGAAATACGACAGGATGATCATGTAAAGGAATGGGACATTCTGCCGTTTGTAGAACACAAATGTTTGTCGTGCGACCGACATTTTGTCGTTCTACGACAGAAATTCCTGACGCACAACAGACCATCCTGTAGTCCCGACAGAGACAGAGACCCCTGTTCTACGAACGATGTTCCTGTTGTACAATAGAAATTTCTGATGTGCGACAGAAATTTTTGTTGTGTTTTTCGACTGGGTTGTTGTTGAGATGGGGATGTATAGTGTAGATTTGCACAGTGTTGTGCGATGAGAAAACGTGAGGCTGTGGCTAGCTCATCAGGAGACGTTTGGATTTGCTTTAGCCATGCCTCGAGGACATAATGCACCCTGCCTTCATGCCCGAAATAAACATTTGATTTGGAAGATTTGATAATCTTCCAGTTCTGTACTCAAGTTTTCTGGCCTGTGAAGCACGAGAAAAACTTATTACGGCTTGCGGATCTTGGTGCAGGTGAAACCAAAAACACCAAAAATGCACGCAATTACTGCTCTGAATTCCTGCCAAAACACACGACACAGAACTCCCATCAACGCGGGGGGGATTCACCAAACTGACACTGTCAGTACCTTACCAGTATTTCTACAAGGTCCTCTGCACCAAGCCGATCGCCGCATAGGGACACATTGCGCGTGGCCACGCTCTGTTCTTTTTTATTTTTTATTTTAAAAATACGAGACTTCCCGCACGAAATACTGTCTTAACAGAAACAGCATAGCTGGAAGTCAACCGCTGTAGTTGCAGGTCGTGTCAGTTAAGAGAGATCGTCTGTGAATTGTTTTTTTTTTTATTTGGATGTTCGGGACTTGGTGTCGTTTTGTTTTGTTCCACAGTTCTATTGTGCGCGGTAAAACGCCTCCACCGAGTGACATTAAGTGACATTCACCAGCAGCAGTTAAACGCAAACGTATACTTTCATGGGCGTTGCACAGGAAATCATTTGCGAAATCGTCGCTGGCTTAGGATCTATATTTGGCAACACTCTAGTCTTCCGTCTGCAAATAGAATTCGTACTGCTGACGTCGGCACCATACGTAGCATGACCGTTCGCTTGTTTGTGCTATACCGGAAAGGCCCCGCCGCATACGTAGGTGTAACAACATTTTCCCCAGGCGTTCGCTGGCACTCCACAGAAATGCATAGAAAACCTTTTCACTTTTCTGCACGAGCGGAAAAGCCCCTGCACGAGGTGCCCAGTCTAGCTAAGCGCGCTCGGACGACCCATGCTGCCTTTACTCCGTAAACAATCCCGTCTGCAGTCAATACATGAGTTAGTATGGCTACGGAAAACGGCTCGTATTTTATTAAAAAAAAACAACTGATTTGACGTTGGAGTGCCTAAACGACTTCACAACCATTGGATTAACCTGAACAGCTATCGTGGATAATTGTCATTTAATACAAATGACATAAAGTCGCCTCCCCTAAGCAATTCCAGTCGCATCATGAAGCCGCCGTGAAACGGACGGCCCCATATGTGTTTTGCTATATGCAAAGCTGTTGTCGATCCAAGTTTCGTTCGGCTAATTAATTCAGAAGAAGGCTAAATCTGAGATTAGAAACGTGTTTAATTTATCGCGCTCGTTGGGACTGCGCCGTGGTCAATCGTGCTTTGTGCCCGGCACTGCTTGTCAGCTTCGCTGCACGACCAAGTTTAGAGGGACAGCGGCCATTTTTGACCTCCGGCCCAATTTCTTATTCTCCGCGTACTCCAGTGGCGGGCTATACTACTCGCAGACATACAACAATGTAACCCATGCACGCACTCACGCACGCACACGCACGCACACACACACACAAAAAGAGGGAGAGAGAGAGAGAGAGAGAGAGAGATGCGTTTATAAAATCAAACTACAGTGACAGAGGAGCACCACCGGAGGCGACTTACGTCATCAAGTGGGATCTGCTCAGCTAGTACTGCTACATGAAGCTAAATCTCCCTACGACAAAAATATTTCTCGTTACGAGTGCGTGCTTCGTAAAATTGGCGCGCAGAAGTCTGTAATGGGAATGCAATATATCTCTCCCAGTAAATCGTTTCACATGCGGTCCTTATAGAGTTACAAGAACAAGCGCTGTGTCGGTTTCGACGGCGTTGGTGAGCGAGTGTTCTGCGAAATAACGGGCTTAACGGGGCGTCCACATGACTTTCCCAACATTCAAAAATTTCGCGCCCACGAAATGCAGTCCGAAAACCAGGCGGGCTGCGTCGCTGCGTTCACGTGCTCTGCGCGGGTCCAGGGACCTTTTTTTTTTATCGATTCGCAGCGATTCGAATTGAAGGGATGCTGCGATCGGTGGAGTGGCGACGCCTATGGGAGCAGACGGGAAGCGGCCAGAGGAAGCTGCGCTTCGCAGAGCAACTGGTTCTTGTGGCGCGCGCGGACAAAGCCTGGTACTGGATAGTCGCAAGCCATCGCCGCGCTTGCTCGACTTTCCAGCCAAGCTGTTCGCCTCCCGGAGGTCAGGGTCTCCTCCGCCGCCCGCGTGCAGAAAGGAAGAGGAAGCGAGCCTAAAGCGGAAGAGCCAGAGTCCAAGAGTCAAAGGATTCCCAGACACTCCTTATATTGTGAATGCGAAAGCGTTAGTGTTCAATTAAACGCCTGAGATGCTTTTTACCGCCTCGCGTTGTCGAATGGCTCCCTCCTCCTGCCTCTGGAACATACGCTTTGCAAGGCGATCTGCATTAACGCTTTCTAATGGCTTCGATCTGTTTCCTGTTCCGTTCCTGTCATCGTGCAATAAGAGAGTTGGCCACGAAGATCAATCTTGCTGCCTGTCCGTTCGCCTGTTCAGCTGCGTTATTCCGCTTTCTTCGTCGGCGAGGTACTAGCGTGTACGGCCACTTCTCACTGCTGCCCAGTTTAGGTTAAAGCAAGGACAAGGAACGTTTCGCTACGTCAACGTCAACTAACGGCAACCTCAACTAAAGTGGGAGTTCAGGCGCATCCTGGAAGCGCGATTGACAAACCTGGCCGCCTAGACGCACCCGCACTAGCGCCATGGAACCAAGTACTTGAGTATCGTCGGACTGACTCTGGAGTTCAGACTGAGCAACTGCTAAAAAGCGCCATCCTCTCATGGCCTTATTCTGTTTTGCTGAACTGAGGTCAATTCTGCTCATTTTTCAGAAATAGGGAAGTTTGGTTTTTAGGTCGGCTTTGCTGCAACACGTTCGCTTAGTTTTAGGCTTCTCTTGATCTGAAAAAGGGCATGGGCATGTTAGGCGAGTTAGCAGAAAGAGAGAGAGTTTATGAGTGTGTAGTGGTTCAGATGTGACATGCACTCGGCGATCGTCAGAAAGGCCCTAGCGGAAGGCAAGAGAGGGACATCCTAGGCAGCAGCAAATGCAGGTGACGTGGTGGTGGTTCTAGTGAAGTGGGACACGCCCACTCAGGGGGATCGGCCAGGAACAGGGCACTCGACGGGAAAGGGACAGACAGGACTTCATAACGCTGTTTGCCCACAGATAGTGATCTTGGAGGCCCCCTCTGCCTTCTGCATGGGCGAGGCGTAGTTGGAGTAGGGCATCGAGGCTGCTGGCCGGTGGTGGAGGACCGACAACCCACGCGGACCTGCGCTTGGCCTGACTACGGCACTGTCGCGGAACCAAATGACTGTCACGGCGCCGTTTGCCAACTTTCTTCGCGTTTTGTAGACCATGAATTTGCGTAGCGCAAAAACATGAAGGAAGCTCAGACTAACGCGTAAGATTCGAAGGTATACCCAAGCTGTATGCAACATTCACGACCATCACGACGGTTCAACTTCACGCTTGCAGCTGATTTGCTTCTTCTTTGCTGCCGCAATGACCTTTACTCCATCGTTGTTGCTATAAATTAAGCTTCCTTAATTTTTCTGGAAGTGATAATCATTGGACATAACCTAGATGCAAAGCGTACTTGAAAACGCGACAGATTGCATGCACTGCAACTCAGTCTCAAAAAATGAACCAAAGTGTTGCCACGCGAAACGCTGCAGATCCATGATTGTTTTATTGGAAGGGCACAGTTGGCAGCCAGCCTTCAGTTGATATGCTTGCTTTGAAAGGTGGCGGACGGTAGCGTTCCCGTGCCGATATTTGTGCACGTGCGAGTACTGAGTCTGTTGTATGGTCAATTTGTTGCTATATGTTTGGTTGTACCAACTTGCGTCAGTAATAGTAGCGATTCACAAAAAAGCGCTTCTGTTTGTTCACACTTCGCGTTTTCAAACGCTTTGCGAAAGGACGGCACCATTCACGGAGATAATCTTGGCATCCCTCCTTGGGTCCGTCCGTCTTCTTGCGTTAGACGAAGTCATGGATTACCGTTTCCCATTAGCCGAAACCCAAACTCTGCTAAGTTTTGTAGACACTTTTCTTAGGCTTGTTGTCGTCAGTGCGGGGACATGAGTCGGAAATTTTGCAAGGGGCCCGCAGGCAACGCAATCTACACACCGTGAATTTGGTGTATAGACGCTTAAGGCTGTGCCGCACAGCGTGAGTTTCCCCTGCTTTCCCTTTTTCGCCTATGCGCGCATTATGCGGTGGTAGTTGTGACGTCGCCTTATCCGGCTTATTTTACTTGGTTGTCCCCACTGCGTGAAAGAGGGACGCAAACAATCCATCTCTGCTTCAAGGAGGTTCATTTATTGGGCGCAGGATACTTTCAAGAGGCGCTTGGTCGCAATGCTTCGTGTGGCCAGCGTCTAATGACCTGAACGAAACACTATAGGGACCCTTCCTTTTTTGATGATGATGATCGTTATGGAGCTTAACGCACAGAAGCTACGCTTGGGCTATGAGGCGCGCCGTATTACAGTGGAGGTCCGGATTAATTTAGAAATCTTGACACACGGGCATTTCCGTGTTTCGCCTCCATCATAAAAGCGGCCACCGAGGCCGGGGTCGAACCCGATTCCTTGGACTCCCCTCTTTGTACCCTCCTTTGTACACGGTACACATCTCCAGTAAATGTGTCGGCCACCACGACTGCTTCGTTTTAAGTGTACAGGCGCCCCCCGAAGTAGCTGGAACAAGGATTTGTGAATATCACGACACATTTGTTTTACTGGCTTTGACAGTTATTACCGGTTTACAGGGAGCTTTTTATATTAGGAAGGACTCCTTTAAACGCATACCAGTGCAGCCAGGCAGTTTGCGGAACAAGAAATTTCTGTAAACTTGCGAGGCCGTGTTCCAATGACTTTTTACGGCACCTGTAGAATATCTGAGGGTGTTTTAAGAAGCTTAATCACATGTACTTTTCTGGTGTTCTTATAAAGAGTAGGCATTGCGCAGTAATACTGCACTAAAATGATGCCTGAAATATTTTGGTGGCAACAACACAACATGGTTAGATATATTATAATAGCAATCCTGAATACATGGAGTTTCGCTAAGAAATCTGCTCCACCGAGCGTCGTGCAAAGATAACGTGGATTGTACGAAAAATGACGAAGAAAATTTGGCATGTTTGTATACATAACTCAAAGACGGCAGCGGATAAAAAAAGAAAGACAGTATAGTCTTGTCTTCGTCCTTGCGTGGTTTTTTTTTTTCGCTGCTATCTTCGAATTATGCACAAGGCAGTCATACGCGAAGTTCACCACCACACAGAAGAAATGTGCACAGTCAAACGTTCACTCGTAAGTCTATGTTCGTACTTTCATCTTTTCCTGCTGGTTTCGCATTCAATTCTGCCATACCATCAGAACGTTAAAATTTAGAGAGCATGCCTTACATTCTGCGCACTTTAGATAAATTTAATTACCCGCTTTTCCCCAAGAAAAACTTTTTTTCACAAGTACTGTCCTCCCACCCCTTATTCGCCTCGCAGGATTGAGTGACGTCGGCGCAAGGCCCCAGCGGCTCGTCCAAGTTTCCCAGGTATATCGATCACGTATATACGGTATACCCAAAATAATATCTGTCTACGTAAACGTGAGGAGGCTGCGAATGACGTCAGTATACTTCCACCGAAATCTAAACGAACGCGAACTACGGCCATCGGCTTTTGCTACACTGCGGGGCCCCCAGCGCCCCACCCCCACGTGTCTCGTTAGGGTTAAGAGCCCAGAGGACAGTTAAGGGGGACACCGTCCTTGCAGCACAGGCTTGCTGCGTGGGCCAAACGGAGACGGGATTGTTCTGCTCAGAGAGCTCCGCCGCTGTCAGTGGGTTTGAAATTGGAACCGCCCGCGTCCGAATCTCTCTTCTCGTGTCGTGCGGCCGCCACAAAGAGAGAAAAAAAGCGCGTCGCAGTGCGGCCAGCAGCCAATATACGAGCAGATTGCCGAAGCAGGCCTTCTGTTGTGTCCCCCAAGGGGCCTCCATGGAGAGGCGCACATGCGCTGCCACAAAGGGGTTAGCGGGCTCGGAGAAAAAGAGACGACAGAGTCCACAACAAACAATGGCCGCTGTCTCGTCCGCCGAGTGGCGGCTGGATCGAGTTGCAACAGACAGCCATGACCGCGGTGCGGGCGACAGTGCAGCGATCACAAAGGGTGGGCGAGATCTCGCCCGCGAGGTTCTGAGCGCGCTGATATCGGGACAGAGCACGAGCGAATACGCGGCGTTGGTCGACGGCGAAGCTTTCATTGAGTTCCGCGCTTTGTCGGTGTCCAGCACGTGGCTGAAGGACCGCAGGCGTTCCGGGCGTTTACGTTTTGAATGCGCAGAGAGACAGAGAGCGTGCAATGTCAGCGAAGGAGATTCGGAGCTGGCTTTGTTTTTCTCCTCCCTTTGTACACGGTCTCGCCAACCTGCGTACCGCATTGAACACCGAGAACAAGAAGACTTGGTCGGATTATGGCGGATGCGCTTGCGAAACACGCGAAAGGGACAAGTGCAGTGAGCTCGTATGGAGCTGTATGGAGACAGTGGAGGCTTCCTCCTACTAAGAAGGTATACGGTGGATATGGGAAACAGATCCGGGACCTAGTGATATACGAACTGTACTCTTATTTCATCTTCTTTATGGAAACCCGCCGTGTAATCGTAAGGACGCACGTGCAGCATACCACGTGTCGCAGTCCACTACCAAAACAATCGTGGCAACGCTGCACCGTACGACGACGGTTTTGGATGGGGCCGGGTGTAACACCACACAACAGCGGTTTAGCGAAAAACTAAAATCTTGCGTTTTACGCACCGCGACAACTGCATATGACCAGGCGCGGTGGCTCAGTGGCTATGGCGTTGTGCTGCTGATCCGAAGGCCGTGGGTTTGATAGCGGCCGCGGCACGTGGCTCTTTTCTGAGGGAGGCGAAAATCGAAAACACCCGGGTGTCGAGATTTCGGCGGTCGTTAAAGGTATCCAGGCGGTGGAAATTAACCCGGAGCCTTCCACTAAGGCACACCTCATAGCCTATAGGTGTAGCTTCGGCGCGTTAAACCACACAATCAATCAATCAATCAATCAATCAATCAATCAATCAATCAATCAATCAATCAATCAATCAATCAATCAATCAATCAATCAATCAATCAATCAATCAATCAATCAATCAATCAATCAATCGATAAATCAATCAATCATGTTAACTGTATACGCTAAGGCGCGCCGCAGTGAAGGGCTTTGGACTATTTGAACCATGAACCCATATTCTGCGGGGGCGCCCAAGTCTTTCGACAGAGTTCAATTCTCACGCGGTCTCACGTGATCATTAGTGGCGCGCGGTTATTCGTGACGTGTTTACACGCGCATCCAATCACCGGAGCCTGTGCGAAAATTCAACTCTTCCGGAAAATTTTCGGCGCACCCGCAGAACACGGGGCCCATCTGAGGCTTATTCACGAGGAACAGCCCATTTGATAAGGACAGGGGCGCATTGTCGTATGAATACGTCGTCGTTGCACAGCACGGGTCATTCGGCGGACAATTGCGCCCGAGGTGGCCGGCCGGTTTCTGCCGGAGGCTGCGGTCACTTGGGACGGCCCCGCGGCGGCGGCGGCAGCGGCGGCGACGGCGGACGGCCGCACAAACGCAATCAGCTCCCAAGCCCGATTATTCCGCCCAGCAATCTGCGCGTATAATGCGTGCGGGCAATCAGCGCCCGAGTGGTTCGGGTTGCTTTCCGGCGCCGCGCGGTCGACTTCCAAAGCTGCGCCTCTTCGCCGACGCTCTGACCCATCAACGGCCAACCACAAGCTTTTCCGCGTTCGGATCTAAGTGTTCATCACGTATTAGATGTGCGGCGTGCAGACATTTTCAACTTATTCGCCATGAAAGCAGCCATTTCGTTATTGCGCTGTTCTAGCCACGATTTAATTGGCGCAGTCGACAGGACCATCTAACTGCGCATGTGCGGTGCAGTTCAGAACACTTCAAGATGTTATCAAGGTTTGAAGATTTCTACAGACCCCGGAATTATAAGGAGCGATGGCGTTCCGAGCTGCACGCAACCAGAAACCCGATTCGCGAACCGTGGTCCCAAGCTCAAATTACCTTGTAAGCTCAACGGGGTGGCGGGAAATGATATTTGAAAACTGTCTCACCAGTTTCGCTCACGTCTCTTGTGTAGTGGGTGGGGTTGAACTGGTACACGATGCCGTAAACCGTCCGTGGTCCAAGTTTTGGCAAAGTGGGAAAAAAAGGTTTTAACTCGGAAGGAACTTTTCGATACACTAGCATTTACAGGACGCATATCAGAGTCCTAACGAAGCCGAGACTCAGTGTGTATACGTAACCAGTGCGCGTGTACGGACGTGCGTAAATACTTGCGTCATGGCCAACACGAGTACCCACCGTGCTCGACAGATGGCGCCCGACCTCAAGTCTGGCGCTGCAGTTGACGTGTGCGCAAAAGTAACTTCGCGTGCTGGCTGCTTGGTTGCCCACTGACATTCGGATTTAGCAGATGCTAACTACAGCCCATGTATAAATGATAACGTTGGTTGATAAATGATAACCTTGGTTGCCCACTGGCATTCGGATTTAGTAGACGCTAACTACAGCCCAGGTATAAATGATGACGTTTTTCGAAAGTTGTCGCCCCAAGGCTGTTAAAAGCGAAACTTTTGTTGTTGTTCGCGTAGTGGAACGGCATAGCACAAACATACAAACGACGGCACAGAACGGTTGCCAGTACAACTGCGAACGAATGTGCCATACCCTCAAAACTTCAGCTCTGACATGAGTAGCACGCGTTTCTCGCGAAACATCCAACGTCCCTGACAATATTTTCGATTCGCGGGCCGTGTTTCTCGCGGTTATACAACGGCAATCACATTTCGCCCCCGAAATCCCGCGCTTCGCGTCCAGGCACAAAATATGCACTTATCGGGCAAACCGCTTGCGTAACAGTGTCCGATGTCCTTGCGTAACACTTTTAACAACAGTCGGTACGCCGTATTGGAGACAGGCGATTGTCCGGACTGCATAAGGCGCTTAGCGAAAAGCCTGACTTAGGCGCAGCCTTTAGATCTCCGCCTCTCGAAGTACTCTCAGCCGATATAAAAATTATCGCGCTCGAATCCCTTTCGGTCCCCTTCTCCGTCAGGGACTTTCGACCAGGGCCTCAGGAGTTTACTTCGTTTTTGGAGTGTGTCTTGTATCGACGTCTATATATAGAGTAAAACGCGAGCACTGCAGGCCGCGTCAGAAGGACAGCCCCGATTGCACAGCACACTGCGTGTCCTGCCTCGAGTAGGAGTCGCCATCAAAAGCGAGAAGCTTGATCATGCGAGAAGCAAGGCCCTGACACAGTGCGGCGAAACTGATAAGAGCCGTGCAGTTAGAGGCCACCGATATCGATGCTAATATACTCCGCAAGGCGTGCTTTCGGTATAGGTATATACACAAAAGCGGATTCGATTACAGCGGCGCGCCATCGCAATCGACGACCTTCACCACTTCCATTACTACATATCGGTGATTAGGGGATTACATAACCCCGCATCTGATGGTATCAATCGGCCTCGAATAACTTTCGATATCAACGTGTTTTCTTTCTTTTTTTTTCAAACATGACATTCACTGCACTTCTTTGCTGGGAGCTAATTTTCGTTTACGAGTCATTTTTCCGCGTTCCCTGACCTTCAGTGTCACCTCTTTGCATTTGTCCTCGCTTTTATAGCAGCGCCCGTCGCAATCCTTGTAGACATGACCTCATCCCAACCAATGACCTTTACGATGTTAAAACGAGCCGGGCGGGGAACATTTACTGACGCCACTGCGCTTAAACGCAAAGACAACCTTGCGTTTTACACGCCAAAGAAACCACTCTAAGCTATAAGGCGCACCGCAGTGAAGGGCTTTGGACTAATTGAACCATTCGAGGTTTCTTCAAGTGCACCCAATCATTTGATAAGACATGCATTTAACAGCCTACGCGTATCGAAGCGTTGACCGTTATGCCTAACAAAATTTCAATAGCTGCGGCTAATCTAACAACGAGCAGGCCAATAACGCGGTTTTGAAGTAAAATTGTCCACCTTACGAATTACAGGAATAGTATGAGACTATCACTTTTTTGTAGATGAAATCTGGAGCCTTTACCGTTGGGAAGAACGAAGAGTTGGTGCACTCAGATAAATATCATTAACTTTAGGGATCAACTGAATCGACAACTCCCAAGTTTGCTGGCAACGGCCCCTACTTCGCATACAGAGAACAAGCTAACGACAAACCGTCCGAAAAGTCGATGTAATAAGGCGAGGCGACGCTACATAGTCGCATCGCGTTCGTGTAGTATTCTATTTCTTCTTAGGCAGAAACGTTGAGTAACGAACTGTCGTTCATATCACTAGGGTACTGGCTTATCTTCTCTGAATGATAGCACTACGTGGACGTATATTGCCATTGCTGCGCATTCATAAACTGGTGCTTTAAGGTAGTTCATTAAGGAGTGACGTATTTCCGAACAGTTAAGTACATTTCCAGGTTGGTAGTTGCTTTGAAAGGTATAACTTGTTTCACACTCAGGCCAGTTGAGAGTTGAGGTCGTGGAGGTGTTCGTTTACCGCCCCGCGAAGGCTTATGGGTCAACTTGTCTTCTTTTCTATAAACAGGCATGCAAATTGTTTACAGTTAATCCTGGATATAACGAAGTTGACAAAAATTCGCAATTTTCCCTTAAATGCAAGTTTTCATTACATGCAGGTGAACATACCTCGGCAAAGTTGGCGCGGCTCACTCAAACTCACTCGCAATTTTTTTTCGAATCACCACTCACTCAAACTCAGGACTCAATGCTGAGCAGCACATCTGCGCTCACTCAAACTCAAACTCACATTGAGCGCAAAACTCAGAACTCACTCGGACTCAGAACTCAAAATGTACTCAAAACTCAAAATGTACTCAAACTCAAAATGTACTCAAACTCAGAATGTACTCAGAACTCAAAATGTACTGAAACTCAAAATGTACTCAAAACTAAAAATGGACTCAAACTCAAAATGTACTCAGAACTCACAATGTACTCAGAACTCACAACGTACTAAACTCAAAATGGACTCAAACTCAAAATTTACTCAATACTCAAAATGTACTCAGTACTCAAAATGTACTCAAACTCAAAATGTACTCAGAACTCAAGATGTACTCAGAACTCAGTAGGTCTCAGGCGCACTCCAACTCAATCGGACTCAAACTCAGTCGGGCTCACTCGGCTCAAACTCACTCAAGCTCAAACTCACCATGCCACACTAGCCCCGCGCTCACCCAAACTCAAACTCACGCGTGAGTTTGAGTCCAAATGAGTCTGAGTGAGAGGACTCATGAGTGAGCTCACCGACCTCTGCAGGTTAATGCTCGCGTGAATGAAGCAGAAACGAAACAAAAATGCTAGAGTGATGCTGAATTCACCCTTAAAGGATTTAGTTCACATGGAAAAAACTGCGTGATTTTCGCCTGCCGCTTTCCCACGAACTTCATCAGCACACGGCTCTCCAAAGAAGCCAGGTCACCAAGCCCCCTATTAAACTAACATTACCTAAGTATCATTGCCGCACTCAAGATTGCTGAGAGGGTGCTAGCTGGGATGCTGTACCGGGTGGCGACAGTATTCTATCTCGCCGGCGGAAACTGCATTTACACTTGCGAGCTTGTCTTGAAAAGACAGAAGTTTCGTTTTCTGGCAGCGGAACTCATCACTGACGAACCGACACCACAGATAGCAGTGTAGACACGCGACTACACGCGGGCAGGCCCTAGCACCTAGCCGACGCCGCACACACAATGGAAACGCACGGCGAAGTTCGCTCAATTAGTGCATTGCTCCCGCCGATTTTGCGGAAAAAGTGCAAAAAACAATGACTCATCATCGTAGCGAATTCCTTACATTAAGGTCCACCGTCGCAACGTCTTCGTTACACAGAGGTCACAGACACATGAGTTTCAATGCGGCTGACAATGTGGAATCGAAAAACTTCGTTAAATCCAGTTTCACTGAGGCTTCTTACATCCAGGTTTAACTGTATTATTTCATTTCGCTACTACGTATATATGCGGTGTTTTCGCAATACCACTTGCACTTACAATACCGCACCCCGTCTTGTCTATTCTTCCTTCGTCCCTGTCGGCGTTGTGGGTGTGACTGACAACGACATTAACACAGATCATGGCATTTACCGTGATTCGGACGGCGCCACGCATATAACTGCAGCGCCCGATTCGAATCGAGGTAACACTATACGAAGAAACTCAATGCTGAGAACGCCGTAAAAGTGCTCCATTTTTCTGTACGTCCAGAAATAGGGGAATAACCTTCTCAAGCAACCTTCTAATCTTTTTAGCAAGGTTAGACGATAAGATGGATGTCCTCGAAAGCGGGTAACTGATTACGCAGTCACCGATCAGCACGAGTTGATGCCCTTCTCTCCCCGCAGTCTGTCGTTGAACTGATTACCGGCACGCGTCGGCAGGCATGGCCGAAATGAAGTCCAAGGACGAGTGATGTAATAGCGTTAATCCGTCAGGAGCGGCGGATTCCGCACGCACGGTGCTTACCCGCTGCGCCCTTGATAATCAGTAATATAGGCGCCCAGCTTCGAATTGCGCAGTGCGACCGCGCGGTGACGCAAACACAAACGCTATCGGCATATCGAATTACACGTGATGAAGACAGAGAGGGGGAGTACAAAAAACAATGGCGATTTGCGCAAGCATCGTAACACAGTTATCACTACTTTGTCGTTTCCGTTTTTTTTTTCCTTTTTGATCGACCACCGTGCCTAATTTTTGGGCAGCGTACGCTACCATATATTTCCATAACGAGGTCTTCAATCTAGCCAGCCGTTGACGTTTTGTTGATGCTACGTCAGCTTTCAAGGGCGCCAGCGTGTTTGTTCAGCGTAGCGCGGTTCGCGATTCGACCGCACTCTCCTGCACGGCTCCACGGAAGAGAGTGTAGGCAGATAAACAAAAAGCCTGGATAACTACAGCGATTGCGTTCACCAAACTGTTTTTTTCCCTTACGGGCTGAAATGAAGGTTTGACTAACAGGTGTTTTAACGCTTTCCCCGGAGGAGACGCAATAGCACGAGATTACGCAAATGCGGCTGTATAAGAGTGCAAGTGTCGTCATTATATTTGCTGCTTCAGGCTCTTCGCGGTCGACGTAATGCGTGACGTGCAGCTATGTGCGTAGCTGACTGCGTAAGGATGATGCTAAGATGACGTGTGGCGCACGCAGTTTCCTTCGCATTCGTTGGAAAATGGGTAAGCTTCTTCGGTGTTTCTCTCGACTCCTTCGAACTTTCTACACAAAAAGGGAAATAATTATCTAAAAAATAAAGTCTAAGTTAACGAAGTAAACTTCAAAGTTGTGTATTTTTTCCTGTAGCTCGGACAAAGAATCAAACAGCAAATTCAGAAAGGAAATTCTGGAGTGATACGCAGTTTCAGACGTCACCTTAAGAAAATACACTGTGGTGTTCGGAATGGTTCATCACTTGCAAGTGCCTGTGGGCGCACCATTCGCACATTCACGAGATATTATATATAATATATATATATATATATATATATATATATATATATATATATATATATATTGTATGATAAAAGGAACCAAGAATACTGGCGGGACCTACAGGAGAGGCAAGCGCATTGCTGTCGCCTTCTTTTTTATACGCAAAAAGTGCGAGCTGAATATTTAAAAATCTATTTTTAATCGTGTACTTTTAAGCGGCGGAAAAAGCGGCGGCTCTAATCCCGATACTTTACACGGACCTTACAAGTTCATAGCATTTACTTACAGATGGACAACTTACAGTTCTTTGAGCATGCGGTGAAACTTCGCACGCATGGCTATTTTTGTTTTGCGCCTCCACAAAAAAAAGCAAGAAAAAAAAACACCATCCTCATTCTCAGGAGACGAAACCTTAGGCACTGTGGCTAAGATAACGCAGAAGTAAATCGCAGTGTTGTCTAGTACAAGCTTATGTCCGGTTACAAGGTGTTTCTGTTAAGGAAGCAATATATTAAAACGAAGCCTTTGTGTTCTCCCTGATGGCGACTGCAACGCAAAAACGCCCTGCAGGAAAGCCAACTTTCTCTGACGATGATGATGAATGATCGGGGTGAAGTGAAAAAAAAAAAAAAAAAAAAACCTTGGCTCCAATCCACGCTGTGAAGGTGGTTGGAAAGAAAAGCTGTAAACGACACTCACAACGATTACCCATGCGGCGTCACTTGAATCCACACACGTGGCTCTACAAAGACAGAAACCAGAGAATCTACCAGCCGTTACCTGGGATTCGCGGGCGCGCCAACCCGAACGCAGTGGCGTCGGCAGAAACAAAACGGAGAGGAGCATCTTTCGAAGGGTGAGGAGGAGGGCGGCACGCATGGCTATGGCGTCATCTCTCTCATTGCCTCCCCCTCACTCTTGTTTCGCGTGTCGTCTCCAAAAAGCGCGCTCCCTCTCCTCAGACGCTGAGTTCAAACCACCGTCTGTCTCCCGTCTCCACGTGCGGGCGCAGCTTAGTCGGCAAGACGACGGGCTACCGCACCGTTCCCCTCTTCAGGCCAGGGTTCAATACCTGGCGGTGCCAGTAGTTTCTTTGTGTCGCCTGAGTGTATCCAGTATCCAGTAGTAGCCTGGGAGTTTCCTGATGACGTGGACACGAACATTTCCTTAACTGGCTAGTTACACTGCTTCGCAGTAAAAAAAAATTTCCCCTTGCCCGGAATCGAACCTGAGTCCCTCGCGTTATGAAGCCGGCGTCCATCCGATTGCTCTCTTTCGACATGGCCTAAACTCAGTCCGAAATCAGACGACGACCAAAGAATCCGCCACGAGAAAGCTTCGCGTGCAACCATCGTCGTCGTCAGACGGAGGGGTGCATTATTTTTACATGAACGTAGTTGAAACTAAAAGCCGTCTGTTAGGGTTCGGTGGTTAGCATGGGCTCGTAAAACAACTTGGTTTCATAGATGCGAAGGAAAGCCAAAAGCTACGAGCGACAGGCAACGCAAAATGGAAGGACTTTGTATTTTAAATGCAGAGCATTTCAGTAACTCGCGATGTCACCCGCGTTGACGTCCGTAGTCGTAATCCGCACCGTCGTTGTCCGCACCCCTCCCCCTACACTATATAAAGAAAAATACTATCCGGCGCCTGGTTTCGATCCCTCGACCCTGCGGGCGGAACGCAATGTACATGGTGCTCTACCCACTGCGCCACAAAGCCGACACAGAATGGGAGGCTACGAACGCGCCTTATATCCTTGACTCATCCAAACTACGTCAAGAAGCTGCTGATACAACGCATTCACTACCACCAACTCCCCAAACACTAAACGTTAACGCAATACACCCACCCCCTATGTGACGCATTTACTCGAGTCCCCCTCGCGGGGAGATGGGCCCAATTTTTTTTGTGTTTACACAGAGGCGCCTCAAACGCTAGATTAAAGAAACAGAGAGAAAAAATATCCAGTTTCTTTCTAATTTAACATATCGAATATTGTCATTTTTAGTCACGACCGCCGATCAAAAGTAAACCCAAGCGGTGCTGTCTGGCTGGCATATAGGCCTGCCAGCAAGGGAACGGTCTAACGGTCACTATGCGGTTTTTGGTGGCTAAATCAATATGAGTGACACCCCTGGTATGCAAACGCCGTTAGAAGTTACTGCTAAGCAGTGCTGGTAAGCGTTCCAAGTTGGAATTAGTGCTAGACACGATCTAGTGCAAATGCGATTCAACTAATTCCCACACCGAGGGTTCGTACGATTAACTCTGTACCCTTCAGAAATTCTTATGAGCATTACGTAAAGCGGGGTTATTCACTCGCCACGACTGCTCACTGATTAAGGCGCTGTCCTGCTGAGCGCGAGGTTGCGAGTTCGATCATTCCTCTCCCAACGGCTACGGGGAAAGGCTAGAAGCTCTCAGGGCAGCCAGGGCACTCTACCCGCCCCTCACAAAGAGCTAAACGCAATGGAAGTTGCCTCCTGGAGACAGATACAAACTCTTATTCAAACCTCCACAGGTATAGCCTCATGTATCTTGGAAAACATCGCTCATAGTGTCCAACTTGCAGCCCCACTCCCGCACTCTACCACATCGCCCGGGAGTGCACCAGCAACTGCCGTGCAGACGCAACAACAGAGAGAAAAAAAATGAGCTATGCGAGGCAGCTCTGCCCAGCTCCAGCTTGCAAGACCAGATCCCCCTGGTAAACCTGGTCCGGGAGAAGGTCAGACTCAGTGGTGTCCTGGGCTTGGGATTCCACCCATCGGAGACACCAAAAGTCGTGTTTCATTAAAAGTTTATTCATTCATTCATTCATGGCCACGACGGCTGTTTTTCTGGTAGGCGAGGGAAAAAAACGCGCGTGTTGAAATTGCCCTGGAAAATAAAGACCCCCAGGCATAGCCTACATTAATCCGTGTCCTGCTACTACGGCGTTCATCGTGCGTAGCTTCGACGCGTATGTCGGGGCTTGTGTGCTCGCAGTCCAGAGACACGGTGCTAACCTCACTAGGGGCGCTCTCTTATCTCTCTAGCCATTCCCCAGACATCCAACGCACACAACTGTGCAGCGAGAGCAATCACCGCTGACAGGCACAACAGCACAAAACACTCGAATGGCGCTGTTCCCTTCGACTGCGCTGTCTTCAGCATGAGGCGCAGGGGTAGAACTTTGATTAGTGTCAGTTTCAGAAATGTCCATTTCGCGTCCATTTCGAACCATGAAATCACAGTAAAATCTAAAACGGTCGTGAATAGACACAACTCAGAATTGTGCCGCAACTCGGCTCTCGTGCGCTACGACCGACGGCTTGGCGTGACATCTGTCCGCCTACGGAGAATCCAGCCGCCAGAAACAGAGAAGAGACGCTCTGGCGGCTGGATTCTCTGGCGGCTGGATTCCTCCTAAGTCACGTCGGGGCTCTCACTATGGCGTTAGACACTGGGTCTCTGTCGTACGCGAAAACTGACCCTCAAAAGCGACCAGCTTTTTGCATAATTACATGCCAGTAGGAAGAATTTCCGTCGCGGTGACATAAACAAAACAAAAACAAATTTTCTCCGAAATCTGTCCATTTTGAGAGCGAAAAACAAAGAGCCACGACACGCGACTATATTTATGATAATTCTATATTCGGTTATCTTCGAACCCCACGCTACAACGACCAGTGAGAGCACGTAGCTTAGTAGAAGCATGGAGGACGGCATCGGCAGTGCGAAATTGCGGACAACTGTTACAGTATCCGGAAGAACGCCATCTGCTGTCAAAATAAACGTTTCAGGTCGTGTTGCCGGTAAGTCCTTTACCAGGACGTCACCGGAGTTCTGCTGCTGCCACATACCGAGTAAGCGGCAGTCGTGCCCGCCCCGCGTACACGGCAATGAAAAAAGGAGGCGGTACCGAATTACGCCACTTGTTTTTTGACGCGTCGGTGACGCGAACATCCCCCGCACCAAAGGAACGTCGGTGTTGCGCGGGACAAGGCCGCATCAAAAGCGGCTCCAACTTGTGGCCCACATCGAGGCCCCCCTGCCAGACTCCGCGACGACTGAACCCGTCGACACCGAGCCCTCGAGTTAGGGCCTCTGCTCTAACAGCGCTTACTCCCTCTACCTCCACGCAGTATCGCCGTAGGCTGATTGATGCCAGCCTTTCTAGCGGCCTATGCTTAAAAAACAAAAGGCATCTAAACATGTTTATCGACACGCACTGCGAGTTACTGAATCGCCGAGGGAAAGCAATGCAGAGGCTTTCGTCTCACGTGGGAGGCGTTTCGCACGACCTTGCGCGCGCGTACCCACGGGAACGTGCGGCAACAGATGAAAAGAACACCCGCCAGATTTGAAGAATGCCTCGACAGCTCGAGGGCCTAACTTCAACGCAACTCTGTCAACGTTAGTTGGTAAAGATCTCTCGAAAATAAACTCCAGAAGCGCGCGAGTCAAGAACGGGGCACGTTTTGCCAGTTTCGGTAGCGACAATATGGCCGGAATAATTACTCAACCATTCTTACCGAGCAGGTGTATTACAAAAGGAGATAGAGAGCGCGTAACGACGAAGGAGGAGGAGGCGAAACAAAAAAGCAGTCTCTCCTCCTCTCTGCGTTAAAGAAAGAGGAGGGAGAGAGGGGGCGTTGTGTCTTCTCCGGCGTTGCATAATGCCCGGGGTTCGCCGGGCGCAGCAGGCGTGCTCAAATGGACCGTCAAGTCCCGGTCTCTGTAGCAGAGGCGTCATCATCATTAGGGGAGAGACAGCGCTCGTCGTGGCGGCCGGGACTATTTCCCCCTCCGAAAAAGCCGACGACGACACCAGTCGTCTCGCCTCCCGTCCGAGCCGGATATGGGTTCGTAACAGAGCCTCGCATACGCCACCCGCGTGAAACCCCGCGAGAGGCACGGCGATGCATGGCGAACAATCTCGGCACCAGAGTTCGCGGCGGCGCTTAGGGAGTGTGTATGGTAGAAAGAGCGTCGCTTTGTTACCAACACCAGGGTAGGCAAGGCTTGGCGAAATTGACACGAGTCGCGGGCACTTTCTCAACCACACAAAATGATGTAGGCACAACTATAGGCGTAAGTGTCGCGCACCGCAGTAGGCATCGCCATCGCCATCAGGAGTCGGTCTGCCTACCGCGTTACGAACTGGTCGATGGGGAGCGGATCGTTGCTCTTTGAATTATTTTACTAATAATTATTTCGTAAATTGTTGCCTGTTTGGAGCGAATTCACATCCCTACTATATGGCTAGGCCACACGGAACGCGACTTTCAAGGTACACTTAAGTCTGCTTACTTGCTTCGAATTCGAAACCATTGCGAATCTTCCTGGCGATATATACTTTCCCTGCTACGACGCCTGCATATCACGCTGGTTCTATGAAGCTACCATAATATGAATTCGTAGCCTCTCAGCACGCGTGCGCGCGCAATGACAGCAGCCGTCAGAAGCTCACGGCCGATGAACCAATCCCCATTTGGTGGCGACGGCGAAGTACTATACTAACCCCCCAATTACCACACACGCACTCGGGGGATTGGTCTGTGACGATGACAGCTACCGCCAGAAGCTCACATCAATTCCCATTGCCATAATGCTTGCGTATTGTCGTAGGCTTAAGTGCCCCCTGTAATTTTTTTTGTTGACGCGTCATGCTTAGTCTGTCAGCGGCACAAATAGCTCGGCCCGGAACCGCCCGTATGATCTTCAGCTGACGAGGGGTGCTAATTTTTTGCCTGTTGGTAGAACTTGACAAAGAATTGAAGCGCTGGGACAATGGGACAAGCGAGTCAACACACACAAGGCGCTTAACGCGAGAGATACTGGAAGCTCACATTGCAAAAGCGGACCATGAGTGTGTCTGTCGCGTTACCAAAGAAAGAGCGTGATTTCTTGAGTCGAGTGTGACGTGGTGGAATTGTTCTATGACGTGGGCCAGTGTTCATGTATATATATGTGTAATCGTCTACTAATAAAACTGTTGTAAGCGTCTTGTGTGTGTTGACTCGCTTGTCCCGTTGCCCCAGCGCTTCAATTCTTTGTCCTCTTCAGCTGGGAAAGCTGATCTCTTGGGGTGCCTCAATTCTAGATACGGCGTTGCATTAACTGCGCACGAATAAGCTATAAGAACAGCCGGAGCCTTCCAAGCGATGCCTGGGCTCCAGTAAAGTTGTTCGTGACAGGATCTCTATCCTTAGCGAGCACGCATCGCACGAGCAAACTGGATGGTGAACTAGAACCGATGTCTGGTTGACTACCTTACCAATTAAACTCAAAGAGACGCCATGTTCCGGATTGTTTCGGAGAATTTACACTCACGCTTTTAGGAAAAAAAAAAACACACACACAACAAATGCGTTCAGTAATGCCAGTTTTTGTATTACCGGCTTTCAATTAGTCTTACGGAGCTTTGGGAGAGAGCTCTGATCACCTTCGACCTCGATGACCACAGCCTGCGTTGAAGGCTGTAAAAACAGGGGAGCTCGAGCCGCCATAGACTGAAGACTCCTCCCCATCGCTTTCTGCAACAAATGTTTCTCTCTCTCTCTCTCTCTCTCTCTCTCTCTCTCTCTCTCTCTCTCTCTCTCTCTCTCTCTCTCTCTCTCTCTCTCGCGAATGCTTTCCGAATGCTTTCTTCGCTGCTCCTGAAGAAAAAGAACGCCAAGACGGGAAAAGAGAGAAAAATCTTTTGAGCAAGCTTCCAAGTTATCTGGTGGTCGTAGGCCAGTAATTTTTGGCTGGGGTACTTTGTGACCCCTCATTTTAATTACCGAGTGTGTTTGTTGACTACGCTCTGAAAGCCCTTAGGATACAAAAAAGTCGAAAGGCGTGTTGCAGGGTGCCTTTAATGCCGAAATATGACGCTATTTACGCTCCAAAACATGTATATACACTTACACGGTAGGGTTAGCGCATACCAAAAATGAAAAGTAATCGGTGATGTGAATTTGCTTGCGTTTCTTCCGTAACGACTGCAGTGTATGACCATTGTCTGCAGCTTGCCCAAGAAACTCACCCACTCTCTAGCAGCTACTCGATCTCTCTCTCTCTCTTCTCTCTCTTCTTCTCTCTCTCTTATCCTCTCTCTCTCTCTCTCTCTCTCTCTCTCTCTCTCTCTCTCTCGATGCTTGCGTACATTTATTTCGGTTTTGCAACGCATTGTACCCCCTATGGTCTGACTTCTATCCCCTATAGAGCGGTGTAAGCCAGGGTCTGCTAGCTCGAATTAACCGTTGTGAATTAACCATTGTGAACCGTTCGAATTAACACATTGAAATTATCCGGAGTTTTTCCCCCATTAAAATACACAGGGCTGTGCCGGGACACCGCGCGCCAGCTGGAAGTAACTGTAAGTTAGAGTAACGAACTGTTACTGTACTCGACAAACACAGTTCTAGTCCTTGCCACAGTGCGCTGCAATGTGACTGTCGCGAAACGACGTTCGTGTATACACGCGAAATACCGTGCAGGATTGGGTTATTCGAACTCGAGGAAACCCTACAAACCTTCCCGGCGCAACGCAAAACCGCGCAAATAGGACAAGGCTGAAGGATGTACTTTACCGAGCACTGGCCGTAAACGCAAAAAATAAACGTGCAGCAGCCGGCGTTTTGCAGGGACTCGCTGGAATCTTCTTCGTCCACTTTGCCGTCGTTACAAGGGCTGCCGTTGCGCCGCCCCCGCGCTCGGAGGGCTGTCTTTTTCGTCTCCGAGATGTTCTACCTAACAAGGCGCGCGCTGCTCAGTCCGGCTTTTACCCGAATGCTACGACAGGCAGGGAGAGTTTCTCGGACCCGAGTGCGCGTAAGCTGTTCTGGCTTCTGTCAAGAAGGCCTTAATGATGACTCAGCGAGATGAGCGGCTTGTGCTGCCCTGAGCCGACATCATCGGGCTGCAGCGTAGGCCCAACGATGACCTGCCGAGATCAACACGTCAGGACGCCTCGGACAACCTCGCCTCTTCCTCAGCGACTCACGGGGCCCTGAACACGTCGTGATTTTGGAGGACCGTAGACTCCGGTGATAGGCTTTGTGGATTTGCTGTTGCGCCTATATTTTCGGGGGGTTTCCTTGATTCTTGCGAGTCCTACTGAGAGTGGTATCTTTACAATTCTGCGTCGTTTATGTTGCGTGTTCTGTAAATTGGCAAGACGCTCAGAAGTGCTTAATACGAATAAATGTTTGCCTACTATTCTCAATTCCAAAGGCCTGGTTGGCTGGCTTTCTGGCGGCCTATCACAAGCGCGCTCATGGCAGCTGTCTTTAACGCAAAAAACGCTTATGCACGGGCACGCACCACACGCACACAAACAACGCACCACGCACAACGCAACAGCACCAACACGCACGCACGCACACACACACACACCCACACACAACACACACACACAACACACACGCAACACGCACACACACACACACAGCACACACATGGACAAGCACATGCGTATTCGCTCGGCCGTTCCGCGCGTATGTTTTACCGGTTTATGGAATCAGCTGGGCGTTCTCACGTCAGCTGTTTTATTTAGATCCCGGTGTTTACCTAGAGTTAAGTGCGCTAAAACTAGTAGTTTTGGTAGCCCAAGAGCGATCCAAAACTTACAAGAGGTAACCGACTGCGGACGACGTACGCGCACCGCCACTCAACGCAAGCAGCGGTTCGGTTGACTAGGGCGCAAACGCTTGAAGTGCCAGTATATCTGGAAGGGGAATGAAGGTTGCAAGCCGAACTTGTGCTTGGTGCTTGCGCAGCGTTAACTCAACCGAACGGAATTCGGTAATTTGGCTCTTGGGCCCAATATTCTCCAACGACGGAAATGTGATCGCGCTTATTTAGCAACGCTAGATTTCCTTGAGCTAAACACTGCAGAGTGGGAACACATGTTTAAAACAAGGCTAATATAAAAACGTCACACAAAAAACCAGGAATTATATTAAAACAAAATGGTGCTTTGCTTTTGCACAGCACTTTTACACCGCGCACACCTGTTATAAATTTGGTTCCGGAATCGGTCCTATACGCGCGGGGAAATTATCGTGCAGTATGGGACCGTCTCTTCCCGATGGTGTGTCAGATGTGGGACCGCTGCAAGATCTGATATTCTCCTCGCAGACATGCGACGGCCCACACGACTGGTACGACTGGTACACGCGACTGGTTCGCCGGGCTCGCTCTGTCGTCGCGCTGAGTGCACTTCAGCCCACAGTGCACGACACGCCTTCTCCCTCAATTTAGAACCCATCATCATTTTCGCTATAGACACGCCTCTGTCACTGCTGGCCTTGTGTTTAGCATGAGCCTACTCAGAGTCAGATAAATCACCGGCATTCCGCAAAGCTGGTCCCGGCTAAAGCCTGCTTTTGAACTCATTCTCTTCTCTGTGAGGAAGAATGGGCCCCAGAGGAAGAGCTTCCGTTAAAGAACCACTCCGACCCACTCGTAGAGCGGGTTCTGCCTCCTGTACGTGTAACCTGTTTTTGGAAGAACGGAACCCCTATCGCTGGGGCAGTTTTTGCTGCAGGGAGATATAGAAGAAAACAGGATAAATTTTTCTTGCAAAACGGCGAACGGAGGGATTCCTCATAGACGCGCCTGAGGCGATTCGAAGCGGTATTTGAAAACGACGCCTGTACTGGGCCTTGGGGAACGAGATGAGTAAGAAAACGGGCCCATTCCGCTTATACGATGGGCCTGCTTGGGCTCAGTCTTTAGGGAATGGAGCCCCCGAGGAAGACGCTTCGTAAAAAGCCACTTCGACCGCACTTATATCAGGGGTCCTGCCTCCTTACGGGTCGCAGATTTTGGAATCGGCCTACGCTGGCGCCCTAGCTTTGCTGAGGAGATATAGACAGAAAACAGGAAAACCAAAAACGGACCAGAACGAAGGATCCTCAAAACAACGAACACACAACCACACACGACACACAACTCACCACTACACTCACTCACCACGCACTCACACGCACTCACTCACAATCACTCACGCACGAACACCTACACCACTACACGCAATCACCACGCTACCACCACTCACTCACTCACCACGACCACTAACAATACTACACGAACAACTAACACTCACTACAACACTCACACTATACTACTACTCACTCACTCACACTCACTCACTACTCACTACAACTCACCACTACTCAACCACTACTCCACTCACTCACTCACTCACTCACTCACTCACTCACTCACTCACTCACTCACTCACTCACTCACTCACTCACTCACGTAGCACTCGGGGAAGCGACGGAAATCCCATCATGGCAAGTCTTTCGCTTACATCGTAAAAAAAAAAAATGAAAGGAAGAGAGACGAAAGGACGCCATAATTTCCTTTCGGGCTAAACGGTTTGGAGGCAAAAGAGAACTATCCAAGTTGCAGGCGAAACGTGAATCGCCTTCCTGCTTAATTTGAAGCAAAATCAATTTTCGAGATAAATTCTTCTCGTGGAGGCGTTCCGACGGCAGATGGTGCCCGCCCAGCCTTTCTACATGATGATAAGGACGCCCAGATGGCCGCGTGGGTGAACAGATCGTCGCCGATGATAAACGAGAGAGGAACCGATGTTGACAAAAAAAAAAAAAAAGATTATTGAGCGCACTTAGCCGCAACGTTCTGACCACAAAGAATCAAGGTCCCGCCGCCTGCAAGACTATATAACACTCGCATCGACGTCCAGTGAAGCTTTATTTTTCTTTTTTTTTTTACAAAGATTGCTGCCTCACAGTTCGAGACATTGCAGGAATGGGTCCATGACAGTGAATACACACCAAACTAACAGAACACATGAATTAGGAGTTCATGCAAAAAACTATTGCTAGGCAACTTCCGTAGAGAAACATATCCAAGTTATCCCATAATTCAACTGTGAAAGGAAAAAAAAAAAACACGAAAACTTAAAACAATGTCGGAATGTTTCTCTTTTTATGTACCTGTGTACCCCGTTTTGTTTTGTAACCTTTATATGTATGTATGTATCTATGAGTGTCTATATGCGTGTATGTATATCATTATTAAGTTTCTTTTCAAAAAATGTGAGCTATAGTGCGTTTTAATGCTTTCTTTTATGTTTGTATGTAATATCGACATGTTAAGACGAGATTTATTTTCTTAGGACTGTTTCCTGTGCGTATGCTTTAAACTGCTGTTCATTCCTACTCTGCCTCGTCAAGCTGCAGTTTTGCAGCTTTTTGTGTTTGTCCTCGCATTTCTATGTACGAAATGTTCAATAAAGTTGAAGTTGAAGTTGGTTTCACCTGCGAGTGCTTGCACCGGAGTCAGCGAAGGAAATAGGCGTGTCAATGGTAATTATCTTGTTCACCATTTCGTGTAAAGTGCCGATACGCTCACAAGTACGTCTGAGTTCCAGTGATTTGGGTGATAGACGAATAGCGTGTGACGAAGGCGAAAAACGCTGATCATAGCGGTGATATATGGATCTTATTGATTCTTTTTAAACACGTTCCAACCGAGTGAGTGAGCTGAGCGAGTTACCAAGGGCGAGTTCTTTCAGACTCAACAATGTTGAATTTTGTCTTCAGGCCCCTTCAAACAAACAAACAAACAAGCAAGCAAGCAAGCAAACAAACAAACAAACAAACGAACGAACAAACAAAAAAAGAAAACAAATAAACAGACAATCAATCAAACTAACCAACAAGCAAAAACAAACAAACAAGCAGACAAGCAAACAGACAGACAGACAGACAGACAGACAGACAGACAAACAAACAAAACGGGCTTAGCAACACTCACTACCGGAATCGCGCTGCCAGCGCAGACGACCCGGCCACATCAACAGTGATGATCTCTTCACATTTTTTTTTCGAGCTTTCCAATCTGGGTTGCCCACGTGCTGTCGGTAACTCGAGCCCCGAATCTCACAGAAGCTGGCCACCGAGCATTCGTGGTTGGTCTTTTCATTTCTCCGACTTCGAGTTGTTTACAGCGGCTATGTATAAATGTATAGATGTGCGTGTAGGTTTCGCTTCCTGAACATTTTTTTTTCGTTGTTCCGAAGAGGAAAAAGATGGCAAAGGCAGCGATGGTGGCATTCGCAGCAGATATGAGATGAAGAAAAACAAATTTGTCGTCACACATGATGAAATGTTCGAACATCGAAGGCTGTTTATATACCTATGGCAGTCCTGCGCTTTAATAGCTCAAATGTATCATGCAGATATGGACGCTACAGAAGACACGTGGCGCAACGAATTAAAATGAAAACGGTTGAGGTAGCAACAAAGGTCACAACAAAGTAATGAGATGTGCTGTTTACTTTTCAATGCAGGCTGACGGCTGTGAAGATTGCGCTAGAGAGGCTCTGTGAAACAACTTAAAGCACGCACAATTCCCCAGCATCTAGAGATGTCTGACGGCGTGGCTGGTGCTCAAATAAATATCCGAATCGTTTCTATAAATGCTGGCCCGTCCTGGGGGAAAAATAGCATTCAACTAAAAAAACGACGATTACAACGTTTGTAGAAATGAAACGCCGTTCCCACGGTGAGATTTCTGCAGACGTCGAAGGAAGTAGTCGCTCTAAAGCAAGCTATTCAGCAGGAACCTACATTGAAAAGTAAATTACGCATCTTTTTGCTTTGTTGCAACCTTGAACATTTTTTTAATTTGTTATCCTCCATTTCTTCCGTCCTCGTCGGCTAGCCTCGAATATATATGATGCATTAGAGCTGCGATTAAAACGCACGACGGCCATTCGACAACTGATGTAAACAACTTGAAATTGCAGAAATGAAAAAGAAACCACGCATGCGCAGCGGTCAGCTTCTGGGAACTAGGCAGCTCGAGTTACCGAGAGCGCGTGGGCAACCACATTGAAAGTTCGGAGAAAAATTTATAAGATATCCTTCCTGTTGATGCGGCCGGGTCTGCGCTGGAAGGTTGGGCGACAGAGGCTTGTGCTACACGGCCGTTTTGAAGGTCTTCCGAAGGCCGTTGAACCAATTGTATATCGAGTTAACCGTTGTAAATACTAGGCACACTTGTGGGCGACCGTTCAATTGTCAATTGAAAGTTGCCGTGGAGCACAGGCAAGATTCGTGTTGACGAAATCATCGTTTCACCCTTCCCTCCTCCCGCCAATCCTCCCACGCTCTGGTCCCCTTTATAGACCGTTTCATCCTTTAATCTTTAATACGATTAGGCCATGCTCTGGGCTGTGTTGCGCATGCGCAGTAACATCATGCTGCGACTGCGCCAATCATCGATCCGCTGGCACAGCCCCCTGGTAAAATGATTGCTCCCAGGACGAAGAAGTTAAAAAGGTCTATACCATCCACTGTATAGCCGAAGCCCCGCACAGATAACGCGCCGGGATTTTGCGAAACGACAGTAGTAAAAGTAGCAAAACTGCCTCTGCGGCGGCTTTAGAGGGAATTTGTCAAAGTTTATTTGTGGCCGCATTGTCCAGGTTAGGACACGTTATTTGCTAATATGACTATTTAGCCGCAGTGTGGAGTCCTAGTTTATTTGCAATGGTTAGCGAGAGGGGAAAACAACACCATACTCACTTCCCGGCCTTCTCACCAACTACCGTGGTGACGTCACAGTGGCTCACAAAGTGTTGAACGTCTCGCCTCCGCCTTAAAAAATGATTTTGCGTCCACTTTATGGGCAATGTCTATTTTTTTTCTTCTATCACGCTTAAGTTGCACGAGTTGGACATGCTACAAACCACGCTAAATTCAGCCCTGCGGCCTTACCAGTGGGTCGTCACGGCCGACGTCAACAGACTTGTCGGGACGATGGTGCGGTAGGGAACGGTACTTTACAACGCACTCTACTCGTTAAAAATGCAGCCAAAAGAGGAACCACAGAATATGATTTACTCTTTTACTCTTTCTAGACTTTATTCTGGTTACTTAGGCATTGCTTACGATTCGCATAAGGGTAGCGTATGGGGAAATTAAGGGCATGGACACGAAAGTCACCGAACACGAGCTAATTCGCGCTAATATCGCTATATTCGTACACCTGATCGTAAAGTCCTTCGTAGTGAGCATGTCGCTACTTTACAGTGTTCGGACTGTGATTGTGAAGTGAATTGATACCCGCGCTGGCAGAAAGAACAGCGAGTACGAGAATTTATAGAACATACATTAACAAAGAGAAAGGAGAAGGAAGAAGAGAAAGGGGAGCAACCGATAAGAGAGTTGTTTGATAGCAGTTATACCCTGATTGCTTTTATTTGCTCAAGTTGCAGTTGCTCTCTTTTGATCACCAAAAGAACGACTACACCTGACAGCCAGGGAGCACGTGTCAGTGCTGTCTAAAACCAGATGGATTGTTTCCCAAGGTGGGATGGATTTCACCGTGAATACTGCACGGGCTCGTGACTTCAACAAACAAGAGAACGCCGGAGGGGCCCGGTGATGTGGGCAGGTAAAGCCGATACAAACGGAGTCGCCTCTTGCGGGTGTGCATATACGACGGGACGTATTGGGGCTGCACGACTAAGTCACTTCGGGACTTGAGCCACGAAAATTGAATTTCTCCCTTCGTTGTTTTTGTTACGAAAGAAATTATATACAGTGAAAAATTGGCCGGCATACTTTGAGTACGCGTAGCAGAGAGCGGATTTTCTGCCTGTAAGAGGTACTGCACGGCAAGTACAATCACGATGCGGTGAAGGAAGAAAAAAGTGGACGGCAGCGAAAGCTTGGTCCAGACCACGGCAGCATATAAATCTTTTGATACCCTACACCGCTGAAATGAAGAGAAGCAAATAAAGAAATGTGTCGATAAAAAAAAAAGTCCCGGGACATCTCCACTAACGTGGAACCTGGGGAAGGGCGAAGCATGTGTGTTTAAGTGTATTGAAAGATTGTAAATCTCTCTCTTGCCACACGGCGCGCGCTGATTGGGCGCCGGAGAAGCGCCGGTGGGAGGAGCAATCGCGCGCTTGCTGAGGCAGTGGCGCCCTCTCTTGCGTTGAACCGGTTGTAAGCAATTTGCATGCCTAATCTGCCCCAATTTGGGGTAGTGGCAGGGGTGAACGCGAGCGCAGTGCAACGCCCGCGCCTCGCCCTGGGGTCTCGTCCTCGGTGATCAACGAGGCCCAGGCACCAGGTAAGCGTGCCTTTTCTTGCTTCGACCGACCACCCGACCCGATCAGGCCTAGCGTCGAGAGCCGGTCGGTACTTGAGTGTAACACAAATTATAACCTGTCCCCAAACAGCTTGTGCTTGTGCTTGACGATTGCTGAAGCGGACAGGGAGCGTTCCACAAATCTTTAAATTATATCAGTTTATTTTCAACCGGCTTTATCCATTATACACTGTTCTTTCAATACCCGTTGCGTTCTAGCGCGAGGCATTGGAAAACGAGTGTACCGGTGTTTTAGTACCGTGACTACATGAGCCGACGACGGCGAGAGACGATGACAGCCCGAGCCCCTGAAGGGCTTGGCCCCTAAATATCGCGAGCACTTTCTCGTTTCGTGAGGGGGGCTCCATGAAAGTAATGCTTCTTAACTGAAGTCGCTACTACAAGATAGTGATTGCATACTAAAATGAAGTATTTTTCGAACACGTGTTTAGTCATTGACCGCTTTCGGGGCAATAATCAATGTTTACTGACGGGTTTCACTGACTGTGAGGCTGATCTCTGAACATCCGCAACTATATGACCTGGGGATTGTGGAACGACAAGTGGCTTTTACCACCTATTCGGGCCACGTTTCCCGCAAGTACAAAATCACTGGCCGTGCACGTGGATGTCTCCAGATCCGTGTAGCGCAGCGCTACGCGGTACGCTGTCAGCCTACTTTCTTTACCAGCCACACTGCTGGTTTTTGAAAACAAACTCGGGATAAGCTGAAAGCGATGTTGGCCCACGACAACGCACTCCTTTTTCCCTCACAGAGGTGAGGGCGGGCCGCCAAAGTGGGTCAACGAACAAGCTGGCCTATCTTGTTGACGTTGTCTGGTACCGAGTGTAGTCGGTGATCAGCCGTGCGCGAACAAAGCTCCAAGCCTGGTACGCGGCGCGACAACCTGAAACGAGCGTCACGTTCAAAAGACGCTTACCAACGAAAGACACCGGCAGATATTTCTTACATCTCCAGGGTGCTATACGCATATAAATAAAACAACCAGTAAGGGAGGGCTCGCTTTCTAGCCCACATCTCTGATTCCCGGGAGAAATCCGACGTGCTCGGCTCTCGGTCACGTAACGGGGCCGCCGGGACCGACCATGGTCCGAGACGCAGTGTACGCGCCCTACGTGCGAGCCGCGCTTTGTGATAGCGGTCGCGCGGCGGGAAAAGCAGCGGACGCGACCACTATCCCGAGCATTGTTTACGTCCGGCGGCTGCGGGGCCGGCTTTAGGCCGCAACCCACTCCCGGCACTGTAAATTTTCCCTACATTTCTTTGTGTATAGCAGCAGGGAGAGGTATACCGCTAGGAGAGATTTATAGGTGAACGCGGTTGTTCGTGCGAGCGCGAGATTGGCGGCAGATTTGGAGCTTTACGACGCAGCGGTGCGAGATAGGCACTTGCGCTTGCATCGCGCGAAACCATCAGCCTGTTCTTCCGGGAACGATACATCGACAACGGCAATAACAACCATCGTCCCCTTTCTTGCACTCTGTGGCACGGAATACGCCATCCGTTACAACCAAACTATTTTTAGGGCTAGCATGTTGAACTGGTCTTACGTCCACGATTTAAAATTGTCAGCCCAAGCAAACATAAGACGAAAACTGCCCTACAGGGGAATTTGAACCAGGGCTGTGAGACCTGTGCGTAAGCCTTGCCGGATGCCGTACCGGCTATGGAATGGCCGATCAATGACGGCCCACCCCTAAAATTGCTCGTTCACTCGCAATTTCAGTATCTAGCCTCTCATCAGGCACGGCTCCAGATCGTTCGATTTGGGTGTCCCTCAGCCACGGTGCCCTCAGCTAAACTGACCACGTCTTGATTAACGCAGTGAGCCTTACTTGAGCCCATAGGGTCAGCCCATAAACAGCAGCTGCATTATTTACGCCGTGTCGCGCATTTTGACCGCTAACAGACCGCAAGCTCCGCCATGGCTTCGTCTCACAGATAAAAGCAACGGCGACAGAGGATGATGATAGCTGCTTGTAGGCGCGCCCAAAGAATCTGCACATTCAACACTTAATAACATAGCCGGGCGTTTGCACTAATACAGAGTTTATACTTGGATGTACGGCAGGCGATGGAAGCGGTCGAGTTTTCCCCAGGGAAACGAGTTGGTAAGGCTTCTCCGTGTGCGAATTTCTTCCGCTCCAAAACGTCACCAAATGCCGGGGAAGGGTCAAAGCATTGTAGGTTACTTCACATGACACCGTGTCCCGCGACCTCCCGCGCGTTGCCATGTGCGTACAGCGGATGCGCAGAAGTCGAGCGTTAGAATTTGCGAGTGTCAGGAAGGCGAATTTCGTCGCGCTACTTATTATCACGAGCGAAGAGCCATACCACACTTGTAAAAAAAAAAAAAAAAAAAAAAAAAAAAAAAAAAAAACACTTGTCACACCATCTTCAGTATTCCACGTTTCATCTATACGGAAGGTTTAGATTATTGCGCCATTAACGTACCTTTCATCGTGATTTACAAGTATGCGTACGAGCAGTAAACAATTTGTTATATCATTAGTAACGGTTTTATTCACCGACAACTGTTCACGTTGGACTTGACGAAACTGAATATACTTCGCTGGTCGTAACTGCTAGCAGGAAATGCGTTTGTTCCAGCGTTCTCTGTACAATATACCGTTAGAGTTCGGTTTCTCTCTATCTCTCTTTCTCTACCGACGATAACAACACAGCAACAACTGCAGCCACCGTTTATGGAGCTTGCGGTCGGGGAGGCAGATACCGAGCGAGGAACGCGGCAATTATTTCCACAGGAGGGTTATCGCTCATTGCTATCTCGTGCCCGGACGTTATCGACACGACGGCCCAGTGCTCTACTCCACTGCGCGTACGCTCGTACGCGGCGCCCGGCGCAGGCAAGCCCTATGGAGGCCACACTACTGCAGCAAACATTCGCCGGTGGCTCACAGGTGGCGCCACGAGTCTGCAAGCGAGAAATTCCACCTCGTGCGGCGGCAATGGGCCCCCCGGCGTATTCTAGTTCACTCAAGCGCGGCGGGACGTCTCACCGCCTGCGAGCGCGGCTTTTACTACTGCCGCGCCTAAACTGGCGCGCGTACAAACTTTGTTCAAATCCAGAATCTTTAAACAATCAAAGGAAAATATACTGCAGACGCTCCCGCGGGGAAATTGTCGGATAAATGCCTAAGCAGCTCAGCTTTATTTATACCGAGCCCCCTTTGAAGCCGGCTTCTGAGCTATACTTTCATACATTCTGGGAAGTCATATTGCGCGCTGAGTCGTCCTTAATTTACGTTGAACCCTCTTAGTGAGCCTCCAAGTTTCTGCCCCGTAGGTGAGTACCGGTAAGGTGCAGCTGTCATACACTTTCTTCTTCAGGACAATGTAGGCTGCCATTCATTATCTGAGAATGCCTGCCGAATGCACTCCACCCCATCTATATCCTTCCTAATTATCTCTGCCTCATGGTTGGGATCCGGGGTCACAACTCGGCCTAAGTAGATATATTCGCTTACCACTTCCACTGCCTCGCCACCTATCTCAAACTGCTGTGCTGTCCCGAGGTTATTGATCATTACTTTAGTTTTCTGCATATTAATTTTCAGGCCCACCGTTCTACTCTGTTCGCCCAGTGCGGAAAGCATGCTTTGCAATTCGTCCCCCGAGTTACTTAGGAAGGCAACGTCATCAGCAAATCTGAGGTTACTGAGGTATTCTCCATAAACCCTTACTCCCACCTGTTCCCAATCCAATGTTTGAATACTTCTTGTAAACATGCTGTGAATAACATCGGAGACGTGGGCAGGGCATGTAATGCGAAGGCAAGATAACAGTTGGTAATTAAGGGTAATGGAGTGGATCCCTAGAGAAGGCAAGCGTGGCAGGGGGCGGCAGAAAGTGTGCAGATGAGGTCAAGAAGTTTGCGGGGATAAGTTGGTCGCAGTTAGCACAGGACCGGGGTAATTGGAGATTAATGGGACAGCTCTTTGCCCAGCAGTGGGTGTAGATAGGCTGGTGATGAAGATCATAAACCAGTCTTGTATGAAAGTATGCGTGCCCCGGGGTCTTCAATACCCCCGTATGACCCCATGTATCCCTACGAGAGGCAATAAACCGAGCCACTTTAAAGTAGGCTTCACTACTACTCACAAATTTACTGCTCGAAATGCTCTTTCTCAGGGGATATACAAGCAGTCATATAAAAACACGAAGACCCTGGGGCCTTCTGTTCACAACATTTTCTTAAGCGACGGAAACGTGACTTTAGCAGGGCGAAAGTGACTTCATCCGTATGAAACCTTTACAGACGGGTTGCTATTTTACAGCCGTAACGTTTTTGTACGGTGAAATACGTTTGACGTAACTTCAATTCAATTTTCAGGTTACGGCGGACGCAAGTAATTTTTGACTTGCGGTTGCGTCGGACTTAACTCAAAAGTCTGACGCAACTGTAATTTAAAAAAATCTCACGCCTCGCGGTCCGAGTCACTCGAGTCGAAACTGGGTTCGTTATTCCGGGAAAGGGCTAAATGGGGAAATACGAAACGGGAAGGGCGTTTTGTACCGGGTCGAAGCGGCAGGGAACAAACGGGAAGGTTCAAATGGGAACAGGTTCAAATGGGAATAGGTGAAATGGGAAGGTCGTTTTGCACCGGGTTGAAACTGGAGGGAACGAGCGGGAAGGGTGAAATGGGAATGGGTTCAAACGGGAAGCTCCCAACGACGTTGTTACATACAAGCGGCGCGCTCCAAAGCGAAGCCTTTGGCGGCTTGCAACGTCCCAACTCAGCGTCGCGTTGTGTAAGTGCAACAATTTTTTGTTCGTTTTATTTTTCCCCTCTCTCTGCCCGTGCGGCGACGCCTTATTTAGCGAAACGCACTTGAGAAGTTGCTTGAACCCCGATATTTTTCTCCGTGCGCAGCACTTTGGCGTCAGCTACGGCGGTTTGACATTGGCGTCGGCGCTGCGACCGAGCGAGTCAAGACAGAAAGAAAACGGCGGCGGAAAGTGTGGTGAAAGTGTGAGGGGGAGGGCAGTATGCCGAGCCCGCACGATATCCTTAGCGGCGGCGACGCATTGCGAAAGTATAAGGGGGAGGAGTGAGACATGCTGGGCGGTAGCGACGCGCTGCGATATGACGCCGTATCAGCGCGCGCCGTCGTGCGCGCGACGACCATGTGCGTTCACTTTTAGAGACGCAGTTCGCGGTCCCTTTCTCAGACGCAGTTCACGCCGCCGACGTATAGGCTTACTATCGCTGCCGTCCAGAGAACACAAGAGTGAATGCTGCACCAGCGCACTGCAGCACTCAGGAGTGGGTGCTGAACAACGAGTGAGGTAACCGGTGGATGTGCTTCGCGCCCACCTTGTTGCGTGGCTCATCCAAACCACGTCACATTTGCGCGGGAGGTTCAAACACGATTTGCAACAACATGCTCGGCGGCGGCGACGTGCTGCGAGATGACGGCAGAGTAGCGCGCCCCGCCGTGCGTTCGCTGTTCACGCGATCACTTCCTGAGATGCAGCAGATATGCTCTGTGACCGAGAAGACTGCAGTTCGCACTGCGCACAAATTTTGCATTAGGGGTATAGTAATCGTCAGTTATTTTTCTGACAGCAAAATTCTCTGTGTCCGTCATGCGACAGAACGTGCTTGGAGGCAATGCCAACTTAACAGCAAAAGCTCGTTTAGTTGGAAGCTAATTTTACGGACATACGTTCCTCTTGCATCGGAGACCAGTGCTGGTGTCGGATTCGCCTTTATTATTCGCCTCTGTTAGTGCGCTACCTGCATGTACGTTTCTGTGCGACTGTAACTAGCACGGCCCAGATAAGGTGTCTTGAACCAAGATTCCCGTGTCAATGCGTCGTAATCTGCAAGTTCCTGTCCCTGCTTCTGTCCATACGTCCATAGCTTTGCTCTCCGTCATCTTACACATGCCTTTCCGTAACAGTATAAATAAATAAATAAATAAATCCACAATGCACCGCTTTCAGATCGTGGCGCCCGGAATAACCAACCACTGGGTTGCCTGCGCACATTTTCCGCACCGTCGAAAGACAACGAACCCCCACGGCTATTGCGACACAGCGCCAGAATTCGTTAATTCGAGAGGATGAGTATTCATTCAAAAAGAAACACGCCTTTCAGCAGACGCCTGGTAGCACCGTGAGCGGCCCCTATTCGTGGCGGATGCCGTTTTGCGTTTCGTTCTTTAGTAGTGTGTGATCGAAGATAAGGAAGATAAGAAAAACAGGATGAAAATGTTCGTTAACACTAAGAACAATATTCCGCCGGATTCAGCAAACAACCGAGACGCATAAACGATGCGGGTTCCCTTGTTTCTCCAGGCAGAACAAACTTTCTCTTTGCTGCGTATACTTTCTCGACACAGCGGTCCGATTCAGTACAAAAAGAACCGTCAAAACAAATTTTTCCCGCAGAGTGCGTTAGCGATTATCCGGTTTTCATAGTACCTTGTCTTTCGTTAGGGTTAGAAACGGTTGCGCTGTTATAAAACTATAGAGCACGCCAGGCATGCAAGGAGAACAATAGGCTTACCACACAAAACGCTGTCGTCACTGCTTTTGACGCCCACCATGGCTGCTGTGCTTACGCAAGCTTCGCAAGCGTCCCAAGTAAACAAAAGTGACGGCGGGGTTAAAACCTCATTTATCCACTCGGCCTTTCTTGTTTTAGGTACACTGATCGCTGAAAGTAAATTACAGAGGTGTGTTTTGTCCTTCGCACAGCGTTGTATAAATGCAGGCGCTACTGCATTCCTCCGGTTTCTGCTGTTTGCTACGTCCCTTAAAGGTATAACGGATATAAAAAATTCCGCCACGATGAATAAATATCCCCCACCTTCTCACTTTAAACGTAAAGAAAAATAACGCTCTAATCCGTTGTGTGCTTGAAGTGAGTTCTAGCTTGAACCATAGCTAACCAGCAGGACAGGAGCTTTACGTTTGTTTCGTAACAGTGTTCTGCCAGCATCGTTGAAGTGCACGAGCTGCGCCCTCTACTAAGCGCACGCTAAGGCCCACACGGGAGATTGCGCCCAACGTCCTGGAAAGCTTCCCACGCCATGACGTCAGAGTCTTAAACCATGGGGGTCAAATCGTATTGCTAGAGTAAACAATGCGGGCTGCTGGTACGTCGGAGACAGTCGCGCGATGTTGACGCGATTTAGACGGGTTTCGAGCGGTATGTCATCCGCTCTCCGCAGAGAGAGAGAGAGAGAGAGAGAGAGAGAGAGAGAGAGAGAAGAGAGAGAGAGAGAGAGGAGAGAGGAGAGAGAGAGAGAGAGAGAGAGAGAGAGAGAGAGAGAGAGAGAGAGAGAGAGAGTATTTATTTGTCGAAATGAGGCTGATGTTTTGGGCCTGACCCCGGCATGAGGAGATGTTGAACTAACCCCTCTACGCGCAGCGCCAGACGACAGCCGTGGACACAGATCTTACTGTTGGCGAGCTAGCAGACCGATGCACTTTACACGGCACTGCTATGACCTTGTGTTCATATATATATATATATATATATAATATATATATATATATATAGATATATATATATATATATATATATATATATATATATATATATATATATATATAATGCAGTGTCATTGCCAGTGCTATGGCTTTTTTTCCTTCGAAGGTTATAATAGGGCGAATGACTGCTTTCACGTCTTTTGATTCTTATAAATAACGGAATAAATAATTCGCCTACGAGAATAAATATCCGCACGCTTTTCCTGTTAAGACGTAAAGAAGAAACTAACCTCTACATCTCGTAGTGTGCTTGAAGTGAGTTTTACTTGAACCATTAGCTAACCCGGACAGGAGCTTCTACGTTTGTTTAAACAGTGGGTTTATATTTGAGTGCAGAGCTACTAGCGCACGGTAACACAGGGAGTAGTGCCCCAACTTTGAATTAGATGGTCAGAGTCTTAAACCATGGGGGTCAAATCTTGCTAGGTAAACAATGCGCTTGCTGGTACGTTTCAGACACAGGAGGACTTGCATTTCACAGTATGTCATCGCTTCCGTAAGAGCAAGAGCCTTTAGGCAGCAGATAGAAGAGTACAGAAGAGAAGAAGAGAAAAAGATAAAGAGGACCGAGGAAAGAGTTCTATTTGCGAGATGAGGCTGATGTAGGCCACCCCGGCAATGTGCTAACCTTACGCATTGCTCGAAGGTGGCACAGATTTACTTTCTCGATCATTTACGCATGCTAGCTATAATCTATTAATGAATATATAATATAATATATATTATATAATATATATTAATAATATATATGTAAGTAAAAGAGCCCCGTGGCTCATGAGGCAGATTTGTATTCTCAGGCGTTGCAGACAGGTGTAAACCTAGACTGGGAATATTTATTTTGTTTTATTTCGCGTTGCAGTGAAACTTTCGCGCAGGTGTACAGCAGTTGGGGACCTTAAGGCTCCCAACATCTTAATTTTGTTTCGACACCCTCTCTGTATCGCACCCACAAACGCGGAGGCGGTTTCAGAGTTGACTCCTTGTGCTTCAAAAGAACTCCCTTCGGCTTGTGTCCTATTTACGTCGACACCGAGGAGACTGGCAAACATTGGGTAATACATTTAGCACGTTGAAGTTCAGAGAGAGCAACCACTTTCCCGTTCTTGCGTGGTTTCGCAAACATTTACTCATAACATTATGGCTTAGTGGGTGACCTAGTAAGGCACAGTGTACAGGACCCTGTAGACACCAAAGATGGTGCGCGCATCCTGCCGCAAATACAGAGTTGACGTTATCACACTTTTTCGTCGCAGGTCCTGCAGTTATTTTCATGGAGTGCCCTTTATTAAACGGAGAATCTCTGCCGCGGTCGTGATTGATTGATTGTAGGGTTTAACGCGCCGACGCAACGCGGGCGATAAGGCGCGCCGTAGTGGAGGGCTCCGGATTAATTTAGACCACCTGGGGATGTTTAACGTGCGCCGAAATCTCGTACACAAGGGCGTTTTTGCTTTTCGCCGCCATCAGAAAAGCGGCCGCCACGGCCGGGAATCGAACCGGCGACTTCGTGCTTAGCAGCACAACGCCTTAGCCACTGAGCCACCGCGGCGGGTCTGCCGCGGTCGTGGCCTCAAAGCAGGTGGAAACTAACGAATCCGTAACGGCCCCCTCTCCATCTCCGTTCATGCAGGCTGGAGTAAAGACCACCCCCAGCCAAATCCTACTCAGCCATTTTACAAGCATTTTTTTTCCCGTGAGAAATGTGAGGCCACCGAAAGGGCGTATTTCGTTTCACTCTACTTCTTTCACGGCTCCAGGACGTCAGCCGTCAGAAGACACCAAGCCAAGAAGTCAGATGACACCAAGAAGAAGAAGCCGAAATTCGGTTTCCAAATCAGCGTAGGCGGGGCACTTCTGTTGCATCTAGCGCCGTCCACTGATTAGCTTTCAACGCTGCGGCAATCTTTTTAATCAGCTGATAAAACGATCTAGCTGTTCGGCTCCAATAACCGAGCGGGTATAGATAGCGCCACTGCTTCTAGCCGACACATCCGGTGTTTGAGGCCCGGCAATATGGCCTTTTATTTTCCGCCGGAGTTTTTATTGCAATTATCAGTTCCACGCCTACTTTTCGTAAATAAGCGTGGATTAGTACCTTTTAGGTCGCTTTATGTGGGATGAGGAGCCTGTTAAAACGTTTAAGTAAAGTTTTACATCGCATCGGAAGTGTCCGGCCTGCACTGACGTGGAAACGGAATGTCGCCAAGTTTTCAGACCGACCATCTTACAGATTGCCAGCTCGTGAATGCTATGGAAGGTGTGCGCGAATGACAATAAAACAAAGAAATTGACGATAACCTCGAAAAAGCTTAGAATAAAATTTGGAAGACTTTGCATCGAATAACACTGATATGTCGAGAGACGTTATTGCGGCAGTTTGCGAAGCGGCCGCCGCAAACTGCCGAAAAATTCAGAAAAATCATGCACCCCTCCGTCTAATGACGACGATGGTTGAACGCGAAGCTTTCTCGTGATGGATTCTTAAGTTTCTCGTTTCTTAATCTTTCTCGTGATGGATCCTTACCTGCTGCTTGCGTTCGCTTCGACCATGTCGAAATGGAGAATTCGGGTAGGCACTGGCTTGATAACACGAGGGACCCAAGTTCAATTCCGATCACGGTAAACATTTTTTTAACACAAAAGTGTTCTATTCCCGGACACACGAACATTTCGCTGACGCCATATCGGTCACGGAACTGACGCCAGTACAACGAAGCAAGTGGCCTGCAAAGGGTGCACCACTGCACACAGGGTCTTCTTGCGGGGAAGCAAGCTTTAGTACTAAAGAGTACGTTTTTATTTATTTATTTGACTATACTGCAGACCTTTGCGGTCCAAGCAGGAGGGTTGTTCGTCTTCGGGTTCTATATTTTAGCACGAAAGAGTTTTATGCCGCGATACCCCAAGATTTCACTGACGCCATATCAGCCATGGAAATGACGCCAGTACACCTTTGCCGAAGCTACCCGCCAGCAGGACGTCGCTCGCCGAGCACGCCCACAAGACAGCCGAAACCCGCCAATCATGCTCAGCTGCAGATTTCGCTGCACATTTCACTTTCGTGTTTTACTGATTCCTATGACACAGGAATCAACCACAGTTTTTTCCTTCCACTTCACTTACGATCATTCTTCATCATCATCAGAGAAAGTTGGTTTCCTGCAGGGCGTATTGGAATACAACGGCATCAGTGAGGAAACTAAAGCTTAGCTTTAATAAATAGATGTTGTGAAATAAAAGGCAACTGCGTCGAGTTACTCAGCGCAACACAAAATAAAAGTTGGACAAGTGCAACTCAGCGTTCCTTTAAATTACATGCGCTCGAGCAGAGAGACGAAACCTCGAACTGCATACTGAGAGTGAAGGTTCCGAAATAGCAGGCTAGGCCTTCTACAGATATTAAACAGTAAGAAATCCATTCGCTGCTTGTGGGAAGGGGAGGGGGTGCGAAATGTCGCTCAAGGTGACAGTGGTGATCACAAAGAAGGGTTTGTAGCGTGAGCTACACTGGCCGAGGTTGAGCGTTTCGCGTGGCTCCTGGAGAGCCGTGCTGCGCATGCGCGAGGAGCCGTGATGTCACACGGCGCACAGAACGTTGCTCGCTGCCCGGCATCTCTCGCACACCCCACGCGCCCAGCGTCTTCGCCGACCTCCGTTCCGCACGTGATTACGCGAGAGGTGGCCGGGTGTGGAACCGATGGCTCGTGCGTCGCAGCAACACCGGCGTGCGCCTGTGGAACCAGCCATAGCCTCCTATATAACCTACTGTGCCTGCTCTATCGCCCCGAAACCCATTGCAGCAGCCCGTTGACTGTGGGGGCGCCAAGTTCCCAGGTTTTTCGATGGCCATGCCGATGCGAACTGCTGTTTCAGGAGGAGGTGAACGAGCAGAACACGCACGCCGGTGTTATTTTTTTCTTCGGTGTGCGGCCGCAGTGGCACAAGCCCCGCCATGTCCGTGGCCATTTCCAGTGTTGCCAAGCGAAGAGATTGACGGCTAAACTTTTCAGTGAATAGAACATATACTGTGTGTCTGTCTTTGAAGCAGCAGTAAGCATGATAATCAAGCTAATCCTAGACAACCAGGAAAGCTAAGAATAACCAGCTGAACCTTAGCTCACGCTACGTATATCCTAGCATAGCCGAGCCAAGCCACTGCTAATGTTTTTTTTTACTAAAACCTTTCCCCGCAAGGTAGACCTTTCAAGGCCAGCGCTTTCCTCTGAGGAACCCTAATACCCCCTTTGCCGATTACAATCGGGCTCGCAGAGAAGAATGTCCGGTTCGGCACAGTGCGCATGCAAGCGCGTTAGTATTCCAGCTAAGCTGTAACAGTGCAATGTTCTCTTTATCATCGTACTCCCGTTTTTCAAAACACGCGATCCTTCGCCGTAGAACGCTGGGACCCAAAACGACGCACGACGTGAAATTACGTTTGTGCAGCAGCGGGCTGAGTTCCCGTGCGAAAGATAAACGCTGCTGGCACGGCAACGATGTGGAGGAGTAAACAAACGACGGGAATAAACGCAGGGTAGAGGGGGTGATGACGCAAATAAATCATCTCGAGGGAGATCCAAATAAACGCCGGCGTGCAGCGCCGAATAAAGGTCGAGTTCGAAACGATCGGGGGCCAAGTTCGGAGACAATGATGCCCGCATCGCGTGCCGGAGAACATTTAAAGGAACCCCGCCGGTGCTCTAACAGGGGAGCGTACACATGCGGGGTTTTGTTCTACGTTGACTATGGTATGCGACATGACCGCTCAAGGGCGGTCTGTCACCCAGCCGTGCACGGGTGATACGGCTGTGAGTAGATGACCCTGGATTCAACCGATCCACTTTTGAAAGTTGAAGACACCACCCACAGGGAGAGCGTATACATAGGAAGATCGCGCTTGCTTTTGCATAAAGTCCCCACCCACCCCCACCACCCACCTCACCCACCCCACCCACTCACGCACGCACTCACTCCACCTCACTCACTCACTCACTCACTCACTCACGCACTCACTCACTCACTCACTCACTCACTCACTCACTCACTCACTCACACTCACTCACTCACTCACTCACTCACTCACTCACTCACTCACTCATCACTCACTCACTCACTCACTCACTCACTCACACTCCCAGCGATCCAGGACGCAGTCGTTGCTAACACGTATAGCCATCACCTATAACTGATTGCAAAATTACTGCTGTTATGTTTGAAGCTTTTTAGATTAACTTGGAATAAAGGAGGAGGAGGAAGATAGCCTTATTACATTAGGAAGACGCTAGGTCAAGTGGGGGAAGTGGGAGTAGAGGGTGGGATATTCGAGGCTTGGGACATCTTGAAAATAAACCGTTCAAGTTGAAGCTGGTTGGCTCCTTACGAAGGCGGAAGAGGCCACGTGGGGTGAGGAGAGCAGGCTCACGGCTCTAAACTGCTCGCGCTAGACCGCTTTCTACAGAGTAGTGCGCAATTAAAGTCAGCGTGGAGGGTTCCAGTGTTCGAGGGTGATGTATGAGGAGGAGGCATTTGAAGGAGGCCTCGAAGTTTCTGTAACGCGTAAATTTTGGACAGTGCCAAATTAGGTGCTGGAGATTGGCGGGTGTGAGGGAGGCGCAGAAGGGACATCGAGGCGGCAGGGATGGGGTATACCATTCACGGAATGTCTCTGGGTTAAGCTAGCATTTGCAAAATATTTGTTCATAAAAATTTCGGCTGATCTTGGGGAGCGGGGTAGAGCAGATAAAAAGCCGGTTGGAGTGAGGGTCTTGAGGCGGTCTTTTTTGTCTTTTTTGTACCGTAGAATCTGTATGGCTGGCGGTAATGACTCAGGAGGCGGAGGAGCCAAGTCGGGTAGCAGCGGAGGACTGGAGGTTATACACTCCCGTGCAGCCGAGTGAGCTGCCTGGTTCCCCGGTGAAGACTCCTCGTGTCCAGGCGACCAGTCGATGCGAAGATGGATGCCGCTAGATTTTAGGATGGAGATCTGATGCAGGATTTTGTTGGCAATGGGATAAATTTACCCGGGAAGGGCACGTCTTATGCCTAGTGTACGTATGCGGCAAGTGTTGGGAACACTTTGTGTTGTTGGGGCTCCTCATGTGACTTTTTGCTCTTGTTAGATATGCATACCTCCACATTTTGATGGGGAGAGGTCATTACGTTAATGGGTGCCCATCCCGCACCCTGATATATTGCGTTCAACATAGTCCTCACCATCCCCTTCGGCGTCTTCGGCGTCGTCATCACCATCATCATCATCATCACCACCACCACCACCACACTCTTGTTTATGTTTATTTCAGGACGAATGCCTCTTCAATGTTTCTCCAATCATTCCTGTCTTGCGATGCCGTAGATTGTTCTTTGCTCGAATTTTCTGACTTCACTCCTCCATCGTTACGGCTTCCTAATTACTTCTGCCAGCTTCACCAAGTGCCAGGTCGTATAGCGAGAATCAAGGGTGTCTCAAATAGATGCGTGAGATGCATTCGACGAAGGCGTACTAGATTTTAGGTCGGCAGTGTCGTCATAAAGGCGACACCAAAGAAGCGACCGCCAACCGAACGCCCAGATACTACATCGAGTTTCCTAAATAAACGACGCTTTACGCGCACGAAAACAAGCGCTCCTGTCTCGAAATAGCTCGATCATTCGATCGAAACGCACACTGGCTATCAATATTACCTCAGTTCCAATTGATCTGAAAACAATGCTCTGACCTTGGCGGCAGAGCACGCTATCTGCCGTTTTATTGAGCGAATTACTATGCATTGAAAATGAATGCATCGACCACGTTTGCTGCCCCCTTCGCCGACCGAGGAAGCAGTATTACCAATTATCTGAGTCGTGTCAACTTTTGCTATCGGCCCCCCACTCTAAGTCGCGTGTCAGAAGTTTGCCTTGCGGCCGCGCTTATTCGGTACGGCGTAGAGCTAGTTGAGAGAGTAAGCGGGCGGGAACGAGAGTGGATGCGACGGAAGTGCTTTTGTGTCACGTCTTTCCGCGTACGGGTTCGTTTACGCAAACAACCCTACGTAGCACGGTTTACAAACAGGCGAATCCTTAAAGGGAAAGCCAAACTATTTTTTGTGGAGTACATGCTCTTCATCATAAAGGAAAGGGTGTCACTTGAAACACCTTGAACTGTAACGGTTTTGCTGATAGCGCCCTGTAAAGTTTGAGAGCGGAGTATTTAGATCTACCAACCTTAACGATGCTGCCGAAACGAATGCTGGCAATCATGGCAGTGAGCCACGCGGCAACTATACTTTTAACTGTACGTGAGATGAAAAGAGGAATTTAAAAATCTTGTCCTTTGCTAAAACAATATTAAAATGCAGTCTTTCCTATTCTTTTACGCGGTTTCTGAATCACGCATTGAAACCGACGCAGGTGCTTGTATACGTATGGTAGTGTCACGTTTAGACACCACATGGCGCCATCTTTCAGATTTCAGGAAGTTTAGTGCCAAATTAAAATTATGTCCTCGAATTTTTCCTGTGCTCATCTCACTACATAAAACACTGAGTTTTACCCGAGCTACACGGCATATGAACTCCAAAGAAAGCGGTTGGCTGTCCTTTTAAGGTAGTTCGTTCGCTAAAGCACAGCACCATAATCCTAGGCTCGTAGATTGCGGCCCCGCGTTGGGCGCCAGATGTGTCATTCAGCTGCACGCCTCACATCTTCCGCAAGAGTAGCCACAATCAACGGGACACTGAGAATTTATGCTTTTTCTTCGGGCACCACAGGCCAGAACTACCCGTCATGCTTCGCGGCTCTGTGCAGATTAGCTAGACATATCGTGCCTCCCTGCTTCTATTACTTTCACTCCACCCCACCCTACAATGCATGTGAAGTCGGACTCGTGTGAACTTTCAAGCATGTGGTCCGCGTAGTGCAACTTAATACCAGGGCGGCACCACGAGCCCCCCCATTTTCTTTGGACACCCAGTAACGGCTGAGCGGCGAGCGAAGCAATGCGCCCGCCTGTGCGGCGAGCGCTTTCGAGGAAAAAAAAAAACGGAATTTACGTCTACCTTGTTTCGGTTCAAAGTCCGTCAAGGACACTCGGCGACTCTCCCAGGGAGCGAGCCTGCGCTATTGGAGGAACCCTGGCCACGTGACCCACGCGTCACGCGAACGTCACCGGCGCTGCTAGCCTGAAAGGTCGTCAACACTCGCGCGGGCAAAACTCCCTGCTCGCTCCCCGGCGTGCCGAAGAGTACTCGAGCGGTGTTGATCCGGCGCAGAGGCTAATGATGCGTAGCGGCGCCATGAAGGCTAGGTGCGTGGGGAATCAAACGTTATAGATAATCGTCATACTTAGGCACTGACGACTGGGGAAGGGCGGTCGTCAGCGCACACGACTGAAACGGTCGTCCGAGCCTTCTGCCCTGGAGCAGCGTTAGCTACGTATGGCCCAAACAACCGTGACGACGTTACATGAACAAGCGTTCGGTGGCTCTCAATCATACTTTCGAGTATAATGTCGACCCGGGATATCTCGCACGACCACTATTATGCATCCTAAGCACCGTTACTCGAGACGTTTGAAGCCACCGAGTCAGGGCTTCAATCCCGTTCGAACGAGGCGCATTCAAGTTCGCCCGAACCGACCAGTTTCACTTCGTAACATGAGTGACGAGGATAGAGATGCCGACGCCAGTCTTTTCCTGCCGAACAGTTCCTGAAAACGCAGTATAAGGGGCGAACATTTCAGCTGGAATCTAAGATGTCTTTGCCTCGTTTAGGAGCCTTCAAGGAACAAATGGAGCTGAATCCCGCTGAAGATTGGGGGTATGGCACCGCTAGCACGAGACGCCATGTGATGAACTGACACTGTTCTGGGACTCGAATATCGCAACTTTCAGCAAAACGCTTTGTAACCAGCAAGTGCGTGCGTGCGTGCGTGTGTGCGCGTGTGTGTGCTGCGTTGTGTGTGTGCGACTGCCTGCGTGTGTGTGTGCGTGTGTGCGTGCGTGTGACTCGTGCGTGTGCGTGTGTGCGTGCGCGCGTGGGTGTGTCTGTGTGCCGCCTTGTCTTTAATTTGTACGCGGCGTACTCCAAAATTGAGGAGCCAGTTAGGCCTAAAGATCTTTCACTTTTTTGTTACGTAATATTCTCTCCACCGACGCTGCTCAAAAAATAAGGGAGTAAAGTGTCCAGGCTATTTCGGATCTATGATACGCGCTATAATGGAAATCTCAATCTGAACTCTTACCCTCTGCGATTGTTTTTACGTGGGCAAACTTTGTGCACACACACGGATGCTTCTGTTCGTTTTCTTTTGGTTGTTCTGTTTTGTTTTCCACTCACAGAACAAAAGATAGAGCAGCAGCTCCATCAAATATTTTTTTTATTTAAAAGAAAGCAAAGCGTTTTGCGGGATTTCACTTCCGCAAAGCCAAGCCATAGCCTTTAATTAGATAGAACAATCTCCGGTTCCCCCAATTGCGCCAGTATGCGCGCTTTTGACATCAAATTCTGCGGAAATGAATCTTTATATAACAGGCACGTATCAGCGGTAGGTTTCAGTCGGGCACGGCGTGGGTGGAAGGTTGGAAATAGGCGGACGAGTTCGGGTTACCGTCTCTCAAGGAAAAAGACTGCAGCGCCACGGGGCTTGCAGAGAAAAATTGATCGAATCCGAGAAGGGGGGCGATTTGAGCAAATTGTGCAATACAATCTACCTGCGGCAATTTGATTCGAAATCTCAGCCTGGGCAGGCGCAACGTTCGACGAAAATCTAGCGAGAAACAATTTCCGGAAAAACACACGCGGGCGCACACTGCGCTTCTGTGTGAGTGAATGAATGAATTTATTGTTAACAAGGAAAGGCAAAGACCACCAGCAGGCGTAGTTTGTCTCACCTAAGGGTGGACTCCGAAACGCCTGCTGGTGTGGGGGGTGTGGGGAATGGGGAACACAGTTGTACAGGAAAGGGAGGATAGCGAGGAGAGGATACATATAAACATATATACAGGTGTAACAACGACATACAGTCAACCCGTTTATAGCGAACTGCAATGTGCACCGCGATTAGTTCGATATATCCAATAGTTCGATATAGCCGAACCCGCTTATAACGAGCTTGTTGTTACGAGTTCGCAATCCGCGAGCTGCACACACGACACACAGTAAAGTAGCCATTACCATACCAAAATAATCCATTTATTGCAAGTATAAAGCTACTTCCGCCTTAACTGCCCACGTTGCAAAAAAAAAAAGCGGTGATTTTGTTTTCATTCGTTTTGGCGGGTTCAACTAGCATAGCATTCTCTACACGAAACATTGTTTGCACCAGTTCGAGTCCGCGTCCTCAAAAATCTAAGAAACATTGGCGAGCACATGACTGCCGAAAGCGCTTCATTATAGCGTCGGACGGATTTAACTCGCGACATCATCGGAACGCTGGCGAGCTCTTCCCCAGTTCACCGATGCTGCTGTCTTGTCGGACTCGCTGACTGGGCGGGTTCCGTCGCGAGTCCGCGCGTCGAAACAGTTACGGAAGTATTGGGCGTCAAGTCGCTCCGTGCGAGGCGCAATGTTCAGCCGGCTCTTGCTCCGTGGTCGCGGCCAATCCACATCTCAATCGCCGCTCCGAGATCATGCATTTCGGCGGCCATTCTAGGCGCCCAGAGTTCGATATATCGGATGCGAACTTCGTTACAAGGAATATGTTTCCCTTGTATTTCCGTAACTGAATTATTTTTGTTCGATATATAGCATAATTCGCTCTATCCGAGTTCGTTATAGCCGGGTTTGACTGTATATGTGCAATATACAAGGTAAACACTAAAACACGAAGACAAAAAACAAAACAAAAACAAAGCGCGCGCGCACACGCACACACACACAACAAAACGGCCACAGTTTAGTTTATGTGCGGAAAAAGCGGAGAGCCGGGAGGAATCCTGAGGCGTCCAGGTAGGACCTCAGGGCCTCATGGACACCGTCCCGCTCTCTGGCACTGCTGGCGGCCACAGAGATTCTTCGAGGGGCCGAGCCCCTCCGTTTCCTCTTTTCAGGCCCGAAACACGGAACAATTTTTCAGCACTGCTTTGGACGCTTCCAGCCCGCAGCGCCGGAGTGAAAAGGCACAGCGCATGCGCGCACACTTCGGTGAAACGCGATAAATGGCTCCGCTGAAGACCGTCCTCTTTCGCTCCTCCCGCCTCAAGGAGCTCGTTTGCAGCCTGCAGCACGTGACGTACTTTAACCCCCCATTTTGGCACGGTACGCGGATAATTTAAAGACAAGAAAAACAATATCCCCCCCCCACACACACACACGCACACGGACACACACAGACCCAGAGAGAGAGAGAGAGAGAGAGAGAGAGAGAGAAGAAGAAGAGAGAGAAGAGAAGACGAGACAGACAGACAGATAGATAGACGGAAGACAGATAGTAGATTAGACGGAAGACAGCAACAGTATAGCTATGATATAGAAGATAGAGATAGAGATAGAGATAGTAGATAGATAGATAGATAGATATATAGATAGATAGATAGATAGATAGATAGATAGATAGTAGATCGATAGATAGATAGATAGATAGATAGATAGTAGATAGGTAGATAGATAGATAGATAGATAGATATAGATAGATAGATAGACTAGAGATAGATAGATAGACAGAGCAGACAGACTAGGCCAGTCGATATCGCCAAACCTAGCGAGTTGTGTGCGAAATCCGGAAACCGAGTTCCCGTGACACTTTCACTAAAATCCAACATCGCTTATTTTCATGAATGCGTTCACGAGTTAACGCTAAACGTGATCATGGTCATCGTGATATTGCTCCAAGATCTGAGCCTTGGGTATAACCTAATCGGACAACCGGGAGCTGGGTGAAGGGATCCGCCTGTGGGGATGCCGTGCGCAGTGAACAAAAACGAGTCAGGAGAAGAACGCCGATGCCGCGGCTTGCTGCACGCGACCAGACGAATAAAAAAAGGGCCGAAATATGGTAATCTCTCCCGTGGAACGAATATAGACACACTCAGTACTTGGTAATTGATTTCACCCCCTTGCTGTAGCGCTTATTCAAGGGGAACGCGATTATCACGCGTAGAACGGAGGCCCCCGAACTTGAGCAGTTACGTGTCAAATCCACTCTAAATCAGTCTGTGGAGCAAAATGCGCCCACATGAAAGCAGATCCCGAAGCTTGTTACTTCTGGTCGCAGCCACATGAAAGCTCAAGCGGAACAAACGCTGGCCAACATCCCAAAGCTAGCGTCACGCATTCGTGTACCACAAGTAACACATACGCCACCCCGCCGAGACCACGTTGCCACTGAGAGGTTCTCTTTTATGCTTCATTTGCATGCCTGGGATCTTCGTCGATTACGTAGAGATACAAAATCATTATGAAAGTTTCGTTGCACAGCGAAGCAGCTAGGCCAAGCATGTGCCGTCATAAGCGCAAAATGTGCGGGAAACTTTGGTAAGAAACAAAGAAAAAATTGATCGTGTATCTGCTCCCTTCGTTGCAAATGTCGTTGAAAGACGATAGTCTTTTGCCGCTGCTGCCAAGTAAATGCCTCTCGATTCTCTTTCCCACACTCCTCCAACGCACTTCCCCTCTTGTTTCGCTTCTCCAACGATAAACAACGCGGACGTTTGCTCAAATTTCCCGCGTTCCACTCGCTCGGAATTTATTAGAACGATCGTTACTGTTTTACTTGGAATCCCGCTGCGAGGTCGAGACTCGGCGCGAGCCTTTTAAAGCACAGTTTACTACTTTAGTCCAGCGGTTTCGCCGCGGATGCGCAAGTTCACCTTTCTACCGGAGACACACCCCCTGCGACACACCCCTCGAAGCGCATCGCGTGATTCGCCGGGCCCGCTTCGGCGCTGCGCACAAGGCCCCGTTTTCAGCCGTTCTGCTCAGCATTGGCGGCGGCCGCCGCCGCGGTTGCGGCCGATCAGCTGATCGGCAGCCGACCACCCCCGCAGCCTCCCACGCATGCGCCGCTGGGTCGTCTCGGGCTAAGTGACTCGTCTCGCGCCCGACGAAGAGGAACGCCGCGTTCGCCGTGAATGAACGCCGCGTTCGCCGGGCCTCCTTCTGTGAGCGTTGCACGGGACCGAACGGCTTCGAGCCGTGGTCGGTAATACACCTACATCAAAGGTTAACCAAGCGAAACTAAGACTCAACCAGACTAAGCCAAGCTTTTGCTCTGCATATCCAAGGTTAGCTGAGCTAAACCGCAGTCATGTTTTTGTAATATTGGATAAGAACATTGTTTTAAACACGTATCTTTTATTCTTTATCGCAAATATTAAGCCCGCATCTTTTTTCACTTAAAACAACGCTGCAAATGGCAGTCGTATATTTATTTATTGCCTGAAACATGCCTAATGTTTTCTTTTTGCTGAACAATGGTGAAAAGTATGGAGAATGGTTCCAGATCCAGAGGTTCGGAAAGATTTTGGCTATATAAACTTCTCTTTCAAGAATTCTTTTAACTTTTGGCCGTGTGGCTGAATCGAGGGACAGACAGACAGACAGACAGACAGACAGACAGGCCAAAATTTTCGGTTTAAGTAGCCCAAGAAAGGCTATCGTCTTTAATATTTGAAACCATCCCAGAAGAGGACGCAAAGCCACGTCGATGGCAATATTGGTAATAGCGTTTCTTGATGAACATTCGACGAATATTGCGTTCCCGTCCGCAGATGTGGTTTATGTACGCATCAAGGAGGAGGCCGCACTTAGCAGGTGCTAAGCAAGGCCGTTGAGGCACTTCCAGCGGAAATGCCTCGCGCGCTTAAAAAATACTGCGGCAGTTACCGGAAACGGCAAGCATAAAACTTTGTTTACGAAGGACGTCTCCTTGCATAAAGACGAGGCGGCACATTGTGCCACGGCATGCAAGTGCCAAGTACGTACTTGCAGCCGGATGCCTTCGAACAGTACTGCCTTCACGCGGGAAGGGCGCATCGTCGAGGACAGCGTCGAAACGACCACTGCTCAGCAAGCCATGCACAGCCGTCGTTCCGAGAAGCATTTACCGACGCCGGTTGCGGGTCTTGCGGCTGGCGTCAGCGAGACCGCCGAGGAATTTCCAGTAATCAGAACGAAACGGCTAGCGGGTATTCCCGCGTAAAAGTACGCGGCTATAGCGAACCGAGATGGCGCATACAGGGAGCAGAGTAGAGACGCGATCGACCCTTCATTGCACAAGGCCTGTCGCCAATCAGCTTTCACTTCACACACCTGGCAACCTGCCCCGGCAGACTCTCGCAGGACGTCGAGAAACCTATTGAACGCCCTACAATATCGGGCAAGCGTGGCCACCGCTTCTTCGGCAGCTTGAAGTCTTCCTGGGGCCATGAAACCAGAATACAACTTTGTTTTTAAGTTGCAAGAATTAAACGTTAGTATATTGCTCAGATACATTCCAGCCACGAAATACGTTCTTTTAACCGAAATATGACAAAGAAATAGTGAATGAGTTTCAAAGTTTGCGCTGCAGTGACGTTATACGGGCAGCGGTATAGATTGTATTGACTGGCGAGGCACGCATGTAAGCAACCATATGAGTGCGCCGTCACTGGTTACGTCGGGCTCCGCGGGATGGCGGTACTTGTCCGTGCTAAGCACATGATGTGTGTTAGACGTTCCGAACTCTACCCCACCGAACGCAAAGTAATGCCTCGACTCCAATGTGAGCGCGATTAATAACATCTCTGTTGAGCACCACCGTTGAGAATCGGGTTGAAACGGAGCAAACGGAGCAAACAAATAAATAAATCAATAGACGACGAGCCTTTTTTGGCGAGTCCTTTGCTCGGCCCTGCCGGCCGTACACGACAAATGAGTGCCAGGATCCCTAGGGGTTTGCCAAAAGTTGGCCGAAGAGTCAAAACGTTCAAGCGTCGTTGACCCAACCTTGGAGAGAGAAAAAGGTTGTCGTTCGCTCGCCGAGCTCAAGCAGTACCGGGGGTACGCGACACAGACGCTCTGCAGAAGGCGACGGCCAAGGTGGCTAAAATGTACACACACCGAATTCGCCAACTTACCCATGGAGATTCTGATCGTCCCAAACAAGCCCTACATAATCACCACAAACATCGACGTCGTCGACGGGCTTGTCAACGGAGCAGTGGAAAGCTTGACATGTCGAGTCTTTATATGATGTGCGGGCGAATGTTTCACGGTTTTACCGATAAGCATTTTAGCTTCGCCCCTCTCGTCATCATTCACTTGGGGGGATGGCGGGATTTTTTTTCTCACGCGTGCGGGCGCAGTGGCACAAGCCGCGCCGTGTCCGTGGCCGTTTCCAGTGTTGCCAAGCGAAGAAATTGACAGCTAACCTTTTCGGTGAACGCCATCTATAGTAATGAGGCCCCGCACAAAAACATTTTTATCATCAGTTGTGTTAACTGCGCGTTATCATTCAAGTGATATTATCAAACGGAACTAATTAGGGCCCCGCTATAGTCTCTCAGTTCAGTTTCTTGGTGGTGTCTTAGGTCGACGGGCGCCAGTCGCACAAGGAAGATTCTGTGACGTCATACAGAAATCGGTGGAAAATGTCTGGGGTGTCGCCCCTGTTGTACACGTTTTTGTTTAATATTTCAATTACTTGTTTGAAGTTGGCGATGAAATTGGCATTGTTGTTATCGAAACAAAACAGTCTCTTTAATAACAAAGCTTGTACCACGCAAAGGGGCGCCAGCCAAAAATACGACACTGCAGGAGCCCCGTCCTTCCGTCACCGTTCCCTGCCTACAGTTCTATAGCTGCCGTTATCGTCAGCCTCCGCAGGGCTAGAAAATGTACACTCCTCCCCCTAAAAGCCTTCTATGATGTCCAGGGCGGAAGTGAGGTTCAAGTGCGCGTTGGAGGCCAATGTCAAGGCTAACATCAGGTCATTAAAATAAAAGCTGCTAAAAACGCACCAATCTCCGGTTCGCTACTTTTTATTCTTTCCTTTTTAAAACTGTGCAGCCCTAAAATTTCCGGTGGACGTTCGTAACTTCCGCTTTCATAACCCAAGTCCGCCCCTCCAACCAAGATCACGAGGTCAGGAAGACATTTTCCGTGAAGTAAAAACATTTTCTCAACCACGCAACTCAAGCGTGCTCATTTTTTCGCATGCAGGTTATTAGGTGACCTTTAAGATAATGACAACATTGATCTGCCCTGCAGCGCTTTCCCTATTAAGCGCGTAATTAGGACAAACCCTACGGCTGCGGCTTTGGGTTACCTGAGTGAAGGCAATTTCTGCCGCAGGAACTTCGAGCGCCCATCAGCAGCGGTCTTCCCAAGAGACAAGAGCGGAAGGAAGCTCGCCCGGAAGTCGCTCTTCGCCACATTTCCTTCCTCACCTGCGTAATAATTCCCGGCTATTTGCGTGGTCAGTTACATAAGCCGCGAGATCTATGTACCGCGAAATAGCGCAAGCGGGGCCCACGTTCGCCCCGTTGCAAGCCTGGTCACTTAATCGTTGCAGCGGATATTAGCGGATGCGCAATAACACCCCGCATATGAAAGGTGTTTTTTCCCTCTTTCTTTAGTAACTCCCGCCGCGCTGCCTACAGCTGCCGGCTTGCGAAACTGATACCAGTTGACATCGTCCTCTTATCTCTTCCAGCACGGCCAGAGAAGGCGGGCTAATGGATTTTCGGACGCGCCATTAATTCGGAAATTTCATGCGGCTCACGAATGCTAAAATCCGGCGACGTTGTAGACCGTCCACAGCACATGGGGCCAAGAAGCCTCGCTGAGGGCAGCATGCGAGTACCACACGTTATCGCACCTGAGGAGAACAGGTGCACCATAGCCACGGAAAACCCTGACGCTGGGGAAGTTGTGCGAACGTGAGTGCGTTCGTATAATGCTAAACAAAATAAAATGAATAAAAAAAACTACATTCCTCGCGGAATTTAAACCTGCATACGTATCGCCAGGCGTTCACAGATAATGAATGTCAGCGTATACCATTGTCCCTTTTCTGATGGAGGCGAAAAGCAAAAACGCCCGTGTGCACGAGATTTCGGCACACGCTAAAGATCCCCAGGTGGTTCACAAAATTAATCCGAAGCCCTCCACTACTGTGCGCGGCCTCATCGCCCTGAGCTGCGTCCGACGCGTAAACCTCTACAAGCAATCAATCAACTTCACTCAATCCAATCATATACAATCAATCAATCAATCAAGCAATCAATCATCAATCAAGCAATCAATTTCTTCCGTCGGTGGCTTTGGTAGGCGGCCAACCGCCAATCAACACGAACACGACACTGTGACGTCATACACACGTCACCGCCGGGAAATCGCCGGGGAGTCCGCCCACTTGCCATCATGTGATTCAATATCTCCATCATTGGTTTCAGCTTTGCGATATGAGTGGTTTCATGCTCGTCGGTGCAAAGTCGGCTTTTTAATGAACCAACGTTGTATTTCGCATTCACGGCCTCTTCAAGGAAGCGGTGGCCCACACAAACACGCACAAAGAAATACTGGTTTATTGGAGAGTTTAGCTACAACTTAAGAAGAAGATAACTGCTCCAGACCTTGTAGTTTTTAAAAGGCACAACGGTTGTCTCAATGAACCACGAGGTTAGAAGAAGTGCATTGAAAGGGAAACGGCTGAAATCACATGCGCGCTCACCACAGTGTTTTCAGATTACAGTTAAACCTGGATATAACGAAGTTGACAAAAATTCGCATTTTTTTGTTACATCCAGGTTTTCGTTACATGCAGGTTTCGAGTTAAGGCTCGCGGGAATGAAGCAGAAACGAAACCAATATGCTAGGCATCAGTGATGCTGAACTCACCCTTGTTCAAGGATATATTTCACACTGAAAAACTGCGTGCTTTGCGCTTGCTGCTACTACACGGCCCCCGAATTCACAAACGTAACTAAGTATCACTTTTGCTTTTTGACCCTCTTCGGTGCCTTAACGCGTTTCAAGAACCAAACTTATGCTGAAAAGGGCGCCTTTTCGCGAACTTCATGCTCTTTTCTGCAGTCAAAATTGTTGAAGGGATGCTAGCTGGATACTTTACCGGGCGGCGACGTTCTTCTTTCTCGCCGGCGGAGACGGCATTTAAAATTTCGAGCTTGTCTTGAAAAGACAAATCTTTTCGTATTCAGGCAGCAGAAATCATCCACGAACCCATACCACAGATATCAGGGGACACACGCGACTACACGCCGACAGGCAGGCCTAGCACCTAACCGACACCGCACTCACACGTGGCAACGCACGAGAGATTGCGGTGCGGGCGAAATTCGCTAAATTAGTACATTTCGCCAGCCGATTTTTCAGAAAAAGGGCGAGAAACCTTGACTCATCAGCGTAGCGAATTCGGTACATCCAGGTTAACCGTCGCAACTCCTTCGTTACATAGAGGTCGCAAACACATGGGCTTCAATGAAGGTGGAAATGGGGAATTGAAAAACTTCGTTAAATCCAGGAATTCGTTACATAGAGGTTCGTTGCATCCAGGTTTCGAAATAACAGAACGAGGAAGAATTGTTGACTCAATCGTCCACGCTACAAAAAAAAAAAAAAAAGAGGAAAGTTCGACGCATTTTCAAAATCAGTGCCACTGTGTACCATCGAGTCCTCAATTCTTTCGAAGTCCCAAAGAAGACTGCATCCGCTATTGTAAAACTCGTAAGTGGCGCAGCAGAATTGAGTTCCCGGGTAGTAATCTCCCCGTCGATCATATGGATTCCCCGCGATGACATCGGCTAATCGTTACGACGCACAGAAGGGTGCAACCAAACGACTGGTCTCCAATTGACGGCGCAGATATTATAAATTGTGTCGCTCGCGTCGATTCGAGGTATAGCAAGCGGCACAAAACGCACATCCAGGGATGCTTAATAATAGGAACAACGCTGCCACCGAGCACACTTAAAATTGTATGAACTAACTGTTTACTGGGAGCCGCACAGATAGCTTGAGCAGGCGAAGTTGTGAGACAGGAAATGCGTGGGGTAAAAGTTCGAAAATAATCTTGATAGAAGTGATAAGACGGTACGTCAAGAGCTTTGCAAGCGTACAATAACAACCGCGCGTCCGGGTCCCCGAAATTTCTGCGATCCATTACGTCACAGAAGGTAATCGGCGGTGCGCACTAGAAATCAGTCGACTTTGTGCGCTATTCTGTTTCCTTTCGGGTCGTGCAAGCGGCCTGCGTTTGTGTATTTGTGTGGGACCAGCAGACATACTAGCAGCACGTGCTCTTGGCTGCAGTATTCTAGTTCACTATAGCTGCAGTGTACTGCTGTTGGGGTGGACAGAAGGCTCGCTTACCTGTACTCCGAAAGTGCCCTTTCGGACATGCCTGCGCCCACGGCCTCACTGCGAACCCACGGCGGCGGCGACATGAAAGAGGAAGAGAGAGAGAGAGAAAGAGACGCAGTTATGACGCGTTCGCGTCGAGTTTCACACAACACGAGAAAAACATTAAGAAAACAAAAGTTTACCGACGTTTCAAAAAGAAGTCCCGAAGAAAAGAAGAAGAAAGGCAATCTGAAGAAAGGAAGTCCATCTTCCTGAAACGTCAGTAAAGTTTTGTTCTTTTAATGTTTTTCTCACGTGTCCTTCGTCCTTACTTACCATATGTTCTCTCGCGATCTTTGTGAGTTTTCTTGTTTCCAGGATATATATATAATAGATATATAATAAGTTCAGTCAATAAATGTCGAACAAGGTGGAAATGTGATAGTAATATACCACGATGAAAGAATTAAAGAAAGAAAAGAGCAATGCCGCCGTTACCGAACCAGAAAGACCTTGGTGCGATGTCAGTACGTGGACGGAAGGGACATATTTTCCTCTTAATGTATTATGTTAACTATTTATTTTCCTGCTTGAGATTACTCATATGCACTTGGATCTATGGGCATTTCTTGTTAGTACTCAACGAGCGTCATTTCATCTATCGTATATATATATATAGATATATATATATATAGTATATATAACATATAAATAGAAATGCGAAATAAATAAAATATACCACGTGATGCCACTCTCATGCTTATTCAGGTTGTCAGCTATCATGCCCTCAAGAGTTTTTAGTAAGTTACTGAAGAAACCTTGTGCTCTAAGTTTGTCGTCTGGTTTGGGTCATGGAAGACCCTATTTTTCGTTAATGTATTTAACTAATTAATTGTATTAATTATTTAATGAGAATTGCTGTCATAATCACTGAATGCATGAGGCAACTTGTAGGTACACGAGGAAGCATCGATTAACTCGTATTTCGAAGATGAAAATGAAGATAGCATCGCTGGTGAAACCCGCGAAGATACGAATACCCTGTGACGGCGCCTCCGCGTGCTTTTGCGCGCCTTGTAAAGCAATGCCCTCCATAGAGTTTCTTAGTAAGTATACTAGAGAGGAAACTGGGCCTCATAAGCCATGTCGTCATGGGGGTTCATGGGAAGACCCCCTTTTTGTCTTGGGCTTGGCTTGACAATTGAATTTTTAAGCAGTTTTTGAGATTTGCTTTCTTCACTATGCATTACACTTTAAGAGCTACAAGGAAGCCGAAATGCTCCCGTTTATGTGGTAGCCATGTTCAGTGAAACAGCAGGCATAGCGCGATCGCACCTGACGTTGCTCATGCCGCAGTCGAAGGACGTATGACTGAGCGGGTAATATGCCGCCGCGAAATTTGTAGCCGACGAAAAGAAGAAACAAAACTTCCTTCGACGAAAACGAGATACGGCAGATACGGGCGCTTGTATGCGTCTTATCTTATCATCGTCCACGTTTTCTTTCTCGCGGTGCACCGGTTCACCACGAAGGCAACGTTTTCATAGGCACGCCCAAAAAACTTTCGAAACTCTTCAAACAACTTATTATTTGAGATAATGGTAAAATTAATAAAATCAGAGTCTCTAATGAGTTACCCCCAAATATTAACATTGTTCGTAACTACAACTTTGGCCTGCGGAATAGCAGGCACTACCGTTCCGGCAAAAAACACGCTTTACTTCTTTTTTTCTTAGTTTTAAAACAGCCTGTTTTTATTTTCTACTTACTAATTGCACACTATTCTTCGCGTTTTTGTGGCACTTTGTTTATATTTGCGGTCACTAAAACGTTTCAATCCAGGCCAATGATGGAACTAAGGCGAGCGGGATGTATAATGGCGTTCCATGACGACACAGACGGCCTTGATGTGAGCCGCATAGACGCTAGCGCCAGATTCCTCTCTAGTGTATATTGTAAGAAACTCTATGATGCCATCAAACAGGCTGCCTCTGAGTTAGCCAGAATGTAATAAACAAAAGAAAGAAAGAAGAAATCGCGGCCGAGTTTGTGCCTTATCTGCACAGGCGCCCAGCTAATCTTGCTGTGGCTGCTCCTTCCATGCATGCCTTTATCAAGTTGATGCGCTGTCTTTTGGGGCGGGTGACAGGCGAAGCAGTTGCTTTCAATCAGCTTGTCTGGGGACGCTGCTTTAAAATGCGCGCGGAGGCGTCGTCACGTGGTATTTTTCATATTTCGCGGGTTTTCTTTATAAGTCATAATAAATGAGTACGCAATTAGTTCGACGCTGAAAATACCGCAGTTAGATGCCCCTCGTGGGTACCTACAAATGCCTCAGTGATACTTCAGTGATTAGGACTGTAATTCTCGAGTTAGATCATTAATTATAATTAATTAGTTAGATATCATTAACGAAAAAAATACTGTCCGCTTCTCCACAGTACTGCAAACATGGCGCACTAGGTTTTCTTCGAGTAACGCCATTGCTTTTTTTTTTTTTAATCTTGGTGCATGATAGCTGGGACACCCTGTATATATTGTCACGCTATGAGAAGAAGGGAAAGACAGCAATGGCGCCGTACAGTTCTGCACGAACCAGAGCCGTGACGGCGACGAAGCTATGTGTGGCGCGTTGCCAGGCCCTCTCTGACTCATGGCGCCGTGTGAATACTGGAAATAGATGGTCAACAGCTTTCAGGGTTCGCCTCATCTATTCTGCCGCCATGTCACAACATTGCCACGAGGCCAAAGATAACGCGGGGTTTATCAAGCAACAATAACCTCATTGGAGCGGACTTGCGCTCCGCTAAGAACTCAAACGCCAGCGGCGAAGGAGCAGGCCTCAAAACCACGTGCCCAAACTAGCACCGTCGGATCGAACGCCGCGGTGTTCGCCTTGCGAGCATTTATCCTTCGGCGTTATCCTTCGAGAAACATCGCATCCGATCTAGAATGTTGGTGATCGAAGACGAACAGTGTATTGTAGTGACGTCAGCGATACACTCTTCATGTCAAATCAGATAGCCTGCGCGCCATACAAAAGAAAGAGACGGCAACGCGCGCTTCACTGCGAAGTTAGATACGACAGCTGTGCGCGGCCAGGCGCACAGCAAAACAAACCCACAAAAAAACAAAACAAAGGCTGCAGTTCGCGGCAATATGTACTGGCACCAAGACTGCTCGAAACGAGGTCCTCGCTATGTATGTAGATTATTAACAAATTACAGTACAGATCTAGCTTAACATCATATCTGTTTTTTATTATTATTACGCACATATATGTGGCCCTAGCATCCCTCGCAAATTTTGGCAGGAAGCATCGTTGCAGACTTCGGACGGTGCCTTTATGAGCTGTTTACGCAGCCGTCTTCAGGAAAAAAAAGTATGGATAGCGGCTCAAAATAGCTGCTGTACCGCGCAGCCGTTTTGTCCCTGCTGCTAATCGGGGATGCACCGCCAGTGTGTACCCAACGCCCTCGACCTCATATAAGTGTCGAAAGCCCATTCAATATTGCGTTGGCTGCTGTCAATCGAGCACACTTTCCAAGCCAGGCCAAACTTTCGAAACTCACGCTGCGAGCACGTTTGCGCGGCGTGAGGCAACCATAGCACTTTTTAGATCGAGTACATACGAGTTCCCTTATTCAGCGCCATCTATATAGACTTGGCTTTCATCTTCTAAAACACAAAAGTGTCCGGGAGCGCAGCCGTTATGAATTATGCAGAACCGGATGGAAGGGCGACCTCATTACAGAGGTGGCGGCCGGATGTTCCAGTGAGCAAAACAACCCTAACCCTACGCGGTGACGAGACCCCGTGGCCCGAGGAAGTTAATTTCCGGGCACCGGAACGGATATGCCGGTGGTCTCCGCCGCTACGAAACCACCGCTTAATGAAGGAAAGCGCAATCATGGTCGCGTCATTTCGGGGAGCCTTGCACACACGAGAGCGGAGGAGCAGAGACGCTCCATTACAAGTGGCAGTCCACTGCGGGCCATTTTTACGACATGGTTAAAAACGCTCTTGGCTAAACCTTTTCAAGGAAACGCCATTCCTGACGTAAGTGTGTTAACACTCTGTCCCCTTTTTAAATCCATGGACTGGACATGCGAATGCCGATAGCTTCAGCTACAAGAATGAGTACTTTCGTGGTAATAGTAATCATCAGTAGCAGCATCATCGTCGGAACCGCTACATCCTCATCATCACGATCACTCTGGCTAAGTCTTTCGAAGTTTTTCAGAAGGTTCGATGGCCAGAAGCAAGAAGCTTCTGAATATCTGACGGTCGAATCTCTTGTACGCGTACCAGCTCGCATCGCGTCCACCACAGCCAGGGTTGCCAGGTTTGCCGATTTGTCGTCAAACTGGTTACTTCTAAAAGCTCGCGGCGACTGAAATTTTAGTGCGGCGACTTGGCTACCTTCTGACTCCTTTGTGCGCTTGCGATCTTTCGTTATTTCCAGGCCTCTCCCGACAACTTACATTCAAGGAAAAAAGGCCTAATTCGTCGTTCAGTGCTTTTTAGTCGTCCTGGAAGCCAATCAGAACAAGAAAATGCGGACGATATGGCAAAGTCGAGAATAGGGCATCACTGTCCCTCAAAATACATTAACGCACACCACTACATACCGGAACAATGCGAAGCTTGTGTAGCTTTTTATAATGTCCGTCACCTGACTTAAGAATCGCGTCGAAGACTTCAAGCAGTGCTGTCAGTTCAAAGCGTGATGTTTAGTCAGATCGCGGGCGCTTGAGATTCCATGCAGAGGGGTGGAAAGCATGAATGACGGTTTATAATAGGCGCGGGCAAAGCGTAGGAATGTAAGCTAGGAGCGAGCAAAAGAGGTGAAAACGGTGTGCAGCAAACACGTGTTCTATGAATATTCCTATTCTTTGCATACTTCAGGTAAACTTACATATTTTAGATTTCTTAGTCGTCAATGGCGAGCAACTGTTGTTTTTCCAATCCGTAGCAAATGAACGATATCTGTGATCTAGTTTTGCTGCTTCTCGAAATTTATGCCTTTTTTCTACGCAGGCTACAAAAAGGAATCACTAGCGTCGCTTTGCTCGAAATGGCGATTTTTGGCTATGTCTGGCGATTCCCTGGTGACTTTTTTTTTTACCTGACAACCCTGACCACAGCCATAACACGAGCGCTTCCACCGCTCACCTCAGTGGGGCAGCAGTTGACTATTTGTGGTCCTGAAAGCTGGAGGTTCGAAGACAAAGTTGTTTTGCCAGGAAATCTGAAAATGCTAAGCCCCCTCTCAATCTTCCAAGCAATTACCACGCAGAAAAAAAAAAAAAAGAAATTTCGTTGGGAGCTGCGCAGAAAGGAGAAGGGGAGGAAATAACTTTATTGCTAAAAGCTAAGGGGAAGAGACTTCAGGGCAAGACATTATGAGCTTCTACAGCGCTCACCGCGAGCAGGCGCTGATCCTCGAATTCAGAGCTGGTCGGTGCCGTCTCCAAACGCTTGTAAGAATGGAAGGAATTGTGGGGGTAGTGGCAAGCGCCCGCAATATACAAGGGCATCCCGGGAGTTCCGCAGAAGCGGCATAGAGGGGAATACCGTATTTGCACGATACTAACCCGCCCCCGATGGTAACGCGCAGTTAAGTTTGCTTATGAAAATTTTATAAAATAATTTGGCACCAATCTTACCGCGCTGATATAAATGACACGACACCGCGTGCCTCGCAGAAGACATTTTTTTGACGTACGCAGCTGTGGCACTAAAAATCCCATGTGCTTCATAAAGTTGCTTAACCGGTTCCTGTTCCTGCGAGCATTAAAACTAAGGCGGGGAACATTGAAATCCGATTTCGGTTTTGAGCCCGATTGTAACGCGCGCGCAAGTTTTAAGGCTACTTGTAGCGAAAAAAAAAAAACTGTGCGCGTTAGAATAGTGAAAATACGGTATGTACAGGTCGAAGAACAGTGTCGTATGGGGACAAATGCTCGTCTGAAGGTTACGGAGCTGCTGTTCCTGCTCTTTGGGTAGTATACTTCCCGCGCCGTTGGGTAGGTGATTCGATTTAAGTTTCACTGCTGCGCGATCTATTTATATGTGACCAAGGCCATCGGCCCCTCTTGATCGCTTCCGGGGTCCAGCGGGTATCACTCGACGTCACGTCGGGCCAACATGTGGTCAGTTTCACTTTCCGGGACGACAGAGTGGGTGGGTGCGCCCGATGGGAATCTCTGGCGGGCGTTGAGACGTGATTCGGTCTGTTGCCCGGTGCGTTGGACGGCTCGAGAAGTTACGGCACGCTTGGCGCGAATCGGTAATGACGGCTTCCCGCCACGGCGAGAGCGATGGCTGCTTCCTCCGCTTGTAAAGGGTCCTATAAGGGCAGCGTTAGGCCGGTGACATAGTTCTGCGTCATCACCTACCGCATTACGGACGCGGTAACAATAAAGAGTTATAGAAGAGCGGAAAGCCGGTCCAGGTATAAAAACTGTGGTTGATTCCTCTGTCATAGGAATCGGTAAAACACGAAAGTGAAATGTGCAGCGAAATCTGCCGCTGAGCATGATTTGCGGGTCTGTCTTGTCGGTGTGCTTGGCGAGTGACGTCCTGCTGGCGGGTCGCTTCGGAAAAGGTGTACTGGCGTCATTTCCGTGACGGATATGACGTCAGTGAAATCTTGGTGTATCCCGGCATAAAACACTTTGGTGTTAAAATATAAAACCCAAAAACGAACAACCCTAAGTATAACGTACTCTTTAGTACTAAAGGTTGCTTCCCCGCAAGAAGACCCTGTGTGCAGGGGTGCACCCTTTACAGGCCGCTTGCTTCGTTGTACTGACGTCATTTCCGTGACGGATATGACGTCACTCAAATGTTTGTGTATCCCGGAATAAAACACTTTCGTGTTAAAAGACGGTAGCCGAACCGCGTGACAACAGGTGCGCGCAAGGGTCTAAACTGTTAGTGCGCATGTGCAGGTGCGTCTTCCGCTTATTGGGCACCGCACGGGAACCGGTTCTTTGTTCTGCTATCTTTCTCTCATGAGGTGAGTGCGTAAAGTTCGCCAAGCTGCACACCAGCCCTGCTTACGGCCATTCGGGCAACTTATTGCTTTAAATATTCATTCGGTGCTCAATAAAAGTTCCTGGCACAAAGCAGCAGTGCGCGCATAGACGCTAAACGATACTCGGAAATCTCACGCCAAACGCAGTGCGTATTAGTGGATCTTTTCATTTCATAAGAAAGGAGTTCGGCCTCATCATTTCTTGACTGTTGCGAACATGTGGAGATGATTTCTAGAGGCACGCTTTTCGCACTTTATTCTGCGCACGCATGAAACAGCCCACAATGGCGGCGTCAAAGTGTTTTTTATTGGAAACGCGCGTACGTGCCGGCGCGCAGGCAACCCAGTCGCTGCGGCGGCGGCCGTCGGTCTCGCCGGGGTGGGCCGGTCCACAATTGGCCGCGGGCGTGGCAGCTCTCCGGTGTCGTTGTCTTCGTCGCCGCGCTGGCACGGGGCCACGGCGGCCGCGGTTATTTCGGGGGTGCCGAAAGGCTTTCCCGCCAGGAATACTGGGTCGAGCCCGGGCGTACACACCCGCGCACGACGCGGGGGACCCCCTGCAAGAACCGCGCGTACTGCGAGCTCTAAGGCGCTTTCTACCTTGACGAGGGTGCGTGCGTGCGAACCGGAGGGCTGTCTTTCGGAAATATAGCTGTTGCGTCAATCACAAATCAGTTCTGCCGAAGGACTTTTTTTTTTTTTTCGGTGGGTTACGAAAAAAAGGAAAGAAAGAAGACCGTGATCCACGTTTTTTTGGCGGCGTCGCAAATATGACGCATACTTCCCTACGCGTCCTTTCAGCCTAGACTTCGACTAATTATCTTATCATTAAATTAACGGCTTTTCTGTAACCCCAAAAAGCAACCGTCAGTACACCGTTACTGTTCTCTTGCTGCAAGCATTCCTTAGTATTAAAAAAAATGAGCGTTAGGCCTCGTTGGTAAGGCATGTTCGCAACTTCGTAGCGTGACACAAAAGACATACAGGACAGGCAAGCCGTGTTCCTCTTTTAATATCCCATGTTTAGTGGTGTCCGAGTAAAAAAAAATAATAAATCGAAAAGCAAAGAGGAATAATTGCTCCGCCGGTGTAAGCGGAACTGCGTCTTGCTTGTGGCGCTACCAAATGATAACATCCTTTAGGCGCTGTTCAGCAACATTCGGTGTACCGAGCCACGCATCCAAGCATCCGGTACCCATTCTTGCCTTTGTTAGCGTGAAAGGAAACTTCCCCCGCAATTGACCGACACCGCAGTGTTTTTCCTCCACCTTAGTCCGCCTTATCCTCTTACTTTTGTGAAAACCGAGCACAAAAACACACAGAGGTAAGTTTGACGACGGATGATGTATTAATACGTGCATTGCATTTTCCACTTGAACGTGGCAGAGAACCACCCAGCGAATTTCGGTTTCGGGGCGAATTTTCGTCGAAACGGAGCCGATTTCGTTTGAAAACTGAGGCGAACTTGCTCAGCACTTGCTGCCTATAGGCGAACGCTGGGTAGTTTCAGCTCTCGAGCTCTGGAGGCACGCTCCGTCCAGCTCATGCCTGTCCGAACAGCTTCGGCTGGTGGAAGCGACTGGCAAGGCACATGAGGTCCTCGACTGAGGACCGGACCTCCTGTAGACTCCATGCAAGTTTTGCCAACAATGAAGACGTTTATACCCCTCCTTGCTCCGCACTTGATTCCGCCTCGGTTCGAGCGCAATGCTGGTGTCTGTAACCCTGGCGAACCTATACCGAAAACGACGAAAACAAAGCTTCGCCGTCTTTTTAAGGAGTATTGACACGAAATTTTCGTTGCGTCTTTTTTTTTTTTTTTTCGGCTATAGGAGCCTACGAGCTCACTAATGATAGAATGACCCATTAGACTATCGAACGCAGCATACATAATTCCTTACAGCTCCGTTTATCCGTGCCAGTTTCGGTTTCGGTGAAGCGAACACCGAGACATCCGCCAGGACAGGAAACCGCATTTGACGTCACTGTTCTCGTCGCACCACAGCCGATGCCGGTCTGGGCAGGCGCGCGCCCGCCAGAACGGCCCGACCGGCCGTAGTCGCACGTGACGTCAGTCCTAAAAACTGTGACGCGTGCACAAGGCGGAAAAGCGCGCGCCAGAGCACTGCGGACGGTTCGATACGTCACGGGAGCCCTGACGTCGGCCGTTTGGGTCGAAGCACAGATGACGTCATGAGTTCGCTCAATGGCGCAGATGAGCTTTCTCGCGCGCGCAAAGATGAACTTAATTTAAAATACGTTCTACTGAACGGTTACGGTCTAAACTTCCGAGGGGGTATCTCCATATACAAAGGAAGCTTTTTACATAGCTATCTGAGCGTTAAAATTTCGTGTCAGTACTCCTTTAAGCGAACCACCCGACAAGGGGCCAGTGGTGGAGTGCTATCGTCTTGTGTAGTCGTCCTTCCTGTCCCTACTCTCCCCCCCCCCCCCCCCTCCTACACACACCACACACCTTTTTTTTTAAAGTTTTAAGCGCGTTTCCACTTCAGCTAAATAGCACCAACCAGAGCTCACTGATCCCGCGTTAACTAACTTCACTGCTATTTTCGGCAATGTTCGAGGCCAATAGTAAGCACCTTCCAAGTTTCATTCAGCTAATTAGCTGGGAAAACAAGCGTGTTTTGTTTCGTGCACTCCTCAGACGGCACGCAGCTACGCTGGTAATCCTCTTCACAGAGTGCAAAGCCCCTGAATTTTACTTATTTATATTCTCTTCGCAGCGGTCATTTTAGTACCATTCGTGTTGTCGCCGATGGAAACTACGTTCTCTTTTCGCATTTGATGGGACATCTAAGTCTTCCGCTTTAAAATGAGCGTCAGGAAGAATACTGTGCACTACATCAAGGATCCGATCCCCACAGCTGGCCGGGCGGCGACAGGGACGCGACAGCACGCCTCCTCGTCAATTAGGCGCGCTGGAGTAAAGTGCCCCAGATTAATTTTGACCTTGTGGATTTTTCCTATTTTGCGACAAAACCTCGGCCGCATGGACACCTTCGTTTTTCGCCTAAATCATAAAAACATGTGCCGAGGCTCGGAATGAAACACGAAACATCGCATTCAGCGGCACCACGGCTTATCCACCGAGTCACCGCAGACGGCACCTAAAATTCGCATTCATTTCCGAGCAATTCGAAAGCTGAGTTTTTGAAGCAACGAACGGAGACACTTCGAGCGCTGCGAAACCAAACAACTTCCCGATGTTGCGCGAAGTGAACAAATCGGCAAGATAGGCAATGTTTGAGTAAAAGATTTTGACTGGGTCCAGAGTGCCGCCCGACCATACTATACGCAGCTCACTAAAGCGACGTTCACCGGAGTTCCGTAAAAAAGAGATGCTGCATCTGAAACTATACTTCGCTCTCCCTAAAGTAACGTAAGATAACCGAATCCAACGTAAACTAGCGAGCAGTAAGCAAACATTTAAGACGCCGAAAACTAACCTAACCTGTGAAAACTAGATTGAAACTACAGATAAAGAAAAATATTGACATTGACATTCATTGTGGGGTTTAACGCGCGCCGACGCAACTCAGGCGATGAGGCGCGCCGTTGTGGAAGGCTTCCGATTAATTTTGATCACCTGGGGATCTTTAACGTGCGCCGAAATCTCGTACACACGGCAGTTTTTGCTTTTCGCCTCCATCAGAAAAGCGGCCGCCGCGGCCGGGAATCGAACCCGCGTCCTCGTGCTCAGCAGCACTACGCCTTAGATAAAGAAAAATAAAACAGGCAAGAGCCGGACTTGAACCACTTCCCTTGATTTCACGAAGCTAAGACGGCACCTAAACACTCCCAGGAATGAAGTTAATTCTCTTTTTATGTTACACACTTTAATGTTTTATGCCAACGCGCGCGCGCGTTTTGAAACGAGATTGCGCTTAATGCGTAACATCTTCTCCCTTTTCACACCTAGTCTTCTTATCATAGCTGCAGGAGTTTATCAGCAGATTAAGTACGAGAAACCACGGAAACGACTCGAGTTCCGTTCAAAATACTCGCAGTAAGGCACTTTTTGCGCCGCGCGGTGTAACAGCCGGCAGCGGCGATGATGGGCAGGGCAACTTCCGTTGTCGTTCGTATACGTTGTCCTCGAGTATAGCCTTAAATATTCGAATGTCGTCGCACGGCTGTAGCGCGGAGCTGGACACTGCTATAATTATTTGTAACACGTTTCCCCATCCACGCACAGCTTTTTGTAGCGTGAGCTACACTGGCCGAGATTGAGCAGTTTCGCGTGGCTCCTGGAGAGCCATGCTGCGCATGCGCGAGGAGCAGTGACGTCACACGGTGCACAGAACGTTGCTCGCTGCCCGGCGTCTCTCACACATCCCACGCGCCCAGCGTCTTCACCGACCTCCGTTCCGCACGTGGCGGCCCCGTTCCACTTGATGATCATGCGAGGGGTGGCCGGGTGTGGAACCGATGGCTCGTGCGTCGCAGCAACACCGGCGTGCGCCTGTGGAACCAGCTTAGCTCTGGGGCGATTGGTGACGCTGCAGCCGGAGCCGCTTGATAAATATACATGTGTCACATAATGCGTATACCGTGTGTTTGTGTGCCAATGAAGCAGCAGTAAGCACGATAATCAAGCTAATCCTAGACAACCAGGAAAGCTAAGGATAACCAACCGAACCTTAGCTCACTCTACGTATATCGTGGCATAGCCGAGCTAAGCCACTGCTATTTTTTTTTTCTCCTTCAACATGCTTGTTCTGCGATAACGGGCGCAGTTGACCTGACCTAGAACAGCAGAGGTCTTGGACCTCGGCGCAGGACAGCCACCAGAGGCCACGAAGAGGCAAATCGCTCCTCGGGGGCGATTGTGCGCTAGGAAGCCGATAACGTGTGAAACATAGCCGTATGAGCTTGTCCAAGGCCGCGAGAAAATTCGAGATTGGACGGACGAAGCGAATCGGGGCCTGCAACTTTTCCCAACAAGCGCACGTCGTGGCAAGGACCTCTCTCGGCGCGTTCCGAGAAGCCAGCGGGGCCGCTGCTATATTGCGAAACCTTTTGACGGGCCGGGCATAAAGCCGAGGGGCACGAAAAAGCTAGCAGGCACGTATACGCAATGTGGGCTTTGCGGTCGAACTCCGCAGAATTTACGCGGGGCGATGGATAAACGAATTTTCTGCTTGCGCAAAAATCCAGCCGTCTCGTTATATCAGCCGGGAGAGTGCCAGAAGCGCACCGCAAGACGCGAAGAAAAACAGCTCCGCACGTCAATAACCGGCGCACTTCTCTTCTCACCGTATGGCGCCATCGAAAATCGTTGTTTCCTTGTGTTTTGTTGTTTACGTGGCTCTCACAGCAGTACGGTGCCGGCTTTAATGCCGATGATGACGCCATAGTAAGAGAAGTGTAAATAGCGGTGTTGGGGGTTAGCGCCTGCACGCGTGCTGCGAAAGGGGCAAGGCAAGGGCAGCACGCGGACAGTGTAAACACTCTTAAAAAAATGGTCGTTACACTTACCAGCAGAACATTAACCACTTACTTGTCACAGTATCCACTAGGTACAGCCTCCCAAATTTTTAATAATATAGCAGGAGCGGCGACCGATCGGCATGCCAGCGCCTTATCACGGCGTTCACCGGCCAAACACGCGAGAGTACGCGCATGCGCATAAAACCATCTGTTGTGGGAGTGTCGTCTGCTCCGCTGTTCTCCTCAGGACAACACCCCCCCCCCCCTCTGTTTTTTCTTATCTAGCAATGTCGTTTCGCTACCGCAAAAGGTAGCTAAGCACCGTGGGGCACAAGTTTTTATTGTTATGAGATTTGTTATTCACCACATATATCGCGCAGCGGCCTAAGGCCATTCCGGCCATAAAACCGGTCCTGTTCTACTTTTATTTATCTTTTCCGTGACATTCCTCACGCTGGAGGGGGCAAGTGACCCGAAAAAAAATCACGCGCACATTTGATATGCGCATGCGCATCAGATAACCACGGATTCTCGTGAACAAAGTTATTCACATGCAGTGACAGGGGGTTGTACCACTCTCAAGGAAACAGCGTAGCAGACGACACTCATACAGCCGATAGCCGTATGCGCGTGCGCGTACTCTCGCCTATTTCGCTGCTGAAAACCGTGACAAGGCGCTGACATGCCGATCTGTCGTCGCTCCCGCTATATTATTAAAAATTTGGAAGGCTGTACACAGTGTTTTTCCTAACTTGCCATGCATAACGTAGTAAAAAGCTACGCGCGACAATGTGGATCGGCTGAGGGCACAGCACGACATGGAGGCATTCAACACGCGCATGTCACACTTAGCAAATAAATTGAGCAAGATGCTGAGAAGAGAATTTATCACATATCAGCACGCAGCGACTAGTGGTAACAGTGCTGCCCGAAAAAACAGAAAAAAAATTCCAGTCAGTTTTCAAGTACTCCGGGCAGCCTACACGTTGCACAAGAATTCTCTATGGTGGTGAAACAGTTAAGCTACTCTGAAATCAATGCACAAAAAGTTCACATGTGTTCAAAGAAAGAGTTCAGAAACTCGTTGAAAGTCAATACGGCACAATAGTGATGCTCAGGATGTTATTCCTGACCGCTATGAAACGTGTCGACCAGCGTAACAGGAAGGCTTCTTCACCTAGAACTGCCAACTCATTGTCTAATCATTCATAAGGATTGACCGCACACGCCACAGCAATGGAAACATCGCCCGTTGCGGTCGGGCGCGAACACACGCGGCACCACGATTTCGCCACAATACAAAGTCCCAGCACACATCAGGAAGTTCACCAACACGTCATTTGAACGTGTGCTCATTCTAGGTGTAAGACCAAACAACCTGCTTAGCCCAGTCCAAAACGTTACCGCTACACGACACTGAAACAAGGCATGTTCCAATGTTTCAGTGTTGCCGCAGTGCGGGCACCGTGAGGAACGCACAATGCCGAATCTCGCCAGACGGTCACACGTCGGAAGAACTTGCCAGCCACGCAACCATCCGAAATCCCTAACATCAGAAGGAAGCTCTGTCGAAGTCAGCTGATGCCAACGGGCACCGCGTGATCTTGCTGTCTGCTGGTTATCTAATTGGTTTATTGCCAATTTTTCGCACAATTCGCTTGCTGTACTTTCCCTAAAATTTTGGCTTGGCAAGGTAGGCTGGACGTTTCTCAGTGTTTTGACAACATAGGCATAAAATGGCGGTGACTGCTCAGCAGAGGGACCGGCAATGCGTTCGTCATAAAAAATTGAGCGGTAAGTTCCCAGAAAGTACTACATGTGGAGGGCGAGTATAACGTAGTTACCTTGCAATTACATCTCATTTTCTTGATTTTATAGCTAGCAGCGGAAAGTCCTCTGATGGAGTCAGTGGACTTGTCGGAAAAATCAACTATTTTAGCGCTAATTTTCGGATTATGCATTTTAATGTGAGCATATACTAGTCAGCATGTTGACCTGCAAAAGCTTTCAATCGTGATTTGGAGCGGGAGTAGTGCTGCAGCCATTACGTTCAATAATTCATAGAATTTTGTCACTATCAGTGAATATTAGTATCAAACAAGCTGCAGTTACAGTCTAGACTAGTAACGATAGCATTTTGGTTCCATACTTAGTGGCAGGACCTGCGTACCGTTCGGGGGGTAGAAAAGTTAGTAAAAAGTTAGTAAATATAACCCGTTACTATCTTTTTACTAGAGTTTTGTTAAGAGTGTACGGCGCTGTGGTTACTCAGCTTAGGGCATCGGGGCAACTTGGACTACATCTTGTTCTACTAGTCTTGTTCATTTGTTTCATCAATTAGACAATGATTTATTTTCAGAACAGTACCGTTGTATTTACACGTCAAAATTCTTGAACGAAAAATTACCACTGTGAGTAAACCTTTTTTTTTAAGACGCAATGTAAGACGGGGCTCCTGCTACCCCCATGGGACGAACGAGGTGTTGTACCATATTCATAAAAAGTGGTGTCTTTTCTGCTCTGCTGCAACGTGTGGTAAAACATTTCATTGTGCCATCACCTCTGATTTCCTGGTCTCTTGTAGTTGCCAGTCTGGCGTAGTTCTGGCAGTTCGTGTGCAGTGCAGGACTGCTCTTGAAATAGAATTTTTATCGGTACAAAAAAAAAAAAAGAAAACCAAGCTCCAACCAAAGAAAACCAAGCTCCAAAAGAAACTCCAACAGTTGTGGGAAGTTCAAAATGACAAATCGAGGAGACCATACGTCACACAAGCGTACGGGGTGTGGAGGGGTTTTCGAGTGAATACTGAAACATATTTATGGTGGTATTAAACGGAATTTAAACCACGTAATGCCCTTTTCTTCGACTAGCGTAAATTTTAAGTTCCAGTAACTACGAAGCTCGGGAGGCGTACCACAGTGCGTGATTTCTTAGATCGCCTCATGGCTTGTCCAGGTGACGCCAGGCGGATTTATCTTGTCTTTATCTTTTCACAGCGAGGCTGTTGTATGAGCCGTAAGTTCGCCTTTGCAGAAAAAAATACCAGGAAATGCCGAGCGCTCGTGAGTGCGTCTCCGGCAAGCGCAGTGGCAAAAAAAAAAAAAAAAAGCCCCAGCGCTGTCGTCAAGCGCTACCGCACATGTAATTCTTCGCATGAGGAAACGCGACGATATCGATGCATATAACGATGACTGCTACTCGCACAATGCAACGCGACGGCGGAACATGTAAATCAACAATTTCAAACTTGCGCAAATGCGTGGTGATGTGTCCTTCAGTGCTCACGTATAAAGAAATCCTGCAGCTTCGCTGCGGTTCAAGCCTTGCGCGACTTGGTGCAAGCTTCGCCAGTTGAAGTGGTAGAAGTCTACAATGCTGAGGACGACGTGGCACCAACCACTCGCCTCGAAGAAGACGACGACCTCTTCGATGCACATGACGACGATTACACTTCTCCTGAACTTGAACACCTCAGGTACCGCTGGGAGAGAAGTTTATGCCAAACTCGCTTGTGCGAAGTATTGATAACTTCTTTTCGTTGTGGTGTGCCACCACTTAATCGGTGTTTATACAGGGCAAATCTGATAACCTCCTTCTTGTGCCACTTTTGCCAAGAAATTGAATCCGAAGAGCATTTCTTTCTTTTTTGCCGCCGATTTTCTAACCATCGGAGAAGGCTGCTGGAGATTCCCCTGCTACGTCTTGGACTGCCTTTAACTGTACCAGTGCTTTTGTCGTTTGGGGGGACTAGGCTGGGCCGATGCCATAGGGACGTGTGCAACGCCATCCACTCCTTCATTTCGGAGACAGCTCGTCTGCAGTGTTAAAAACATTCCGATTAGGCTGACTTTTACCTAGTGTTCCTACTCTTCTGTCTGTTTTTTTTTTCGTGTTTTCTCTCTCTCTCTCTCATTAACCTAGACCAAATTCTTTCTTCTGCTCCATTATTTTGCCTCGCTTGATTGATTGTAATGAAAACATAACTCTTCTTGGCCAATCCCCCTAAGTGGGTATGCGCCATTTTTCGGGCCACCACCACCACCACCACTAGCACCGCAACTATGCAAATAAACAATGGTACTGAAACTTTGTGTCCGGAAATGCTTCACCCGAAACACCATCGCCATTCAAGTCTTGCGCGTGACTGCAAGCTTCGCTGAATTTTTTGATGTTGCCTTTATGACGCGGCTTTATGCAATCTCAGCCCTGAACATTTCGATGTTCGCCTACTTCACCGTTAATGTAAACCACGACTTGTTCAGGTGCAGTTTACGCGTAATACAATGTTAACGTGCTGGCGATCCGTTATGAAATGCGGCCTCGTGGACTTGACAGTGCGTGGTTGTAACGAACGTCACCACTGTGGAGAGGACAATGACGTGGGGGGGGGGGGGGACGTAATTTTTGAAGGAAAATACTCTCCTGAAAAAAAGAAGTAAGCGTAAAAATAACGCAACTTAGTGGTTGAGAAATCGTGACGTGCTATATATATATACGTACACGGTAAAGTGGTTGGGCGATTTTCGCAACTCCTTTTGCGAATGTCAGACTACATTTTACGTTAGGATACATGCACACCCAAATAACAGTCACGAAGGGGCGGGGAGTGTCGGATTAATGGTTTTTTGTTCATTAGCGTACGGTAGGCCTTTTGGTATTTTGGTCATTAGCGTACCGCAGGCGTTCCATGGAATTCGCTACTTATAAAAAACTTGAAAATAAAGTTCTACAGACATGTCAAACGAGCAGCGTAGTTGGTAGCGCCTTGTCGCGTTCCATTATTGGTGCTGTAGCAGCCGCTGCCGGTGACGATGAACATGGACAGGTACCTTGCGTCACGGCAATGTCAAGTGTCGTTTCTCTGCACGGTTTGAGTGGCTCCCATATCTGCAACAGTGTGCTGCAAACTGAGAATCCAATTTGCTCTCCTTTCAAGGCTAAGCCAATTTGGGTGCTTGCTCTCGATTTCCGCCGCAGGGCTTTTTGTGCACATTTTTGGCCTCCTGCTTCCGTCGCAAGAGTCGCTCGATCTTTGCTTGCTTCTTTAGCCTTGTCGCCAAGTTTAACTTCGTCAAAGTACGTCAAGTTGGTGGTTCTCGGAACGGTGCGCGCAGTTTTTTTTTTTCAAACACTCTGATGAATGCTGCCATTCTGCATTAGTGGCTCAGTGGATTTATCCCTTTCAGCATATTCCCGCACAGCCTCGCTGTCCACAAAAGTGATTTTAGTTTCGTCACCTAAAGCAATTTCGGCGACCTTGGAGTGTCCGGGTATACTTTGCTAGGCTGGGTAAGGTATTCTTTTTCTTGCCACAATTGCCTTTCTAAACTTTAATATTAAGATGAAAGCCTTATATGTACTGTCGTTCATTTGACCTTGAAAGTCCTGGAGCGCCCATCGTATAAAATTTCTCCCTGATGCATAAAAGAACGTTGATTATAGTGGAGTTCGTATGGGAATGGAACCCGGGTCTTCAGGGTGCAGCCGCGTGCGTTACAACTTAGCAGAGCTTTACCTTGCTTGCGGCTGAGAAAGAGTTCGCCCAGTCGCTGCGCCGCAGCGCTGGTTTCTTATGACACGATTTTTAATGTATGACCAAGTGAAGCAAGGTATATTAAAGTGAATCAGAGAGTAATTAAAGTAAACTAAGCTAAGAGAGATAATAAGTTTAATGATTGATTGATCTATTGACTGACTGGTTGATTGATCAATTGACTGACTGACTGACTGACTGACTGACTTGATTGATTGATTGATTGATTGATTGATTGATTGATTGATTGATTGATTGATTGATTGATTGATTGATTGATTGATTGATTGATTGATTGATTGATTGATTGATTGATTGCGAGGTTGAACACACGCCGAAGCTACCTTTCGGCTATGAGGCCCGCCGTAGTAGAAGGATTGGTATCGATTTTGAGCACCTGGGGATCTTTAACGTGCGCCTAAATTCCGACATACGGGCGCTTTTGCGTTTCGCCTCCATCTGAATAATTTTAATGAAACGGCGATGTCAGCTGAACCGTTGCGCTGGGCTGCTACGCCAGATTATGAGAAAAAAAACCGGAAAGAAAAGGAGAAAAAACCATTATAAAAATGGAAATTTGTCGGATGATGCGCACAAAATGCTCAGTCACATACAGAATGCAGCTCTTCACGAAGCGCTATCCAGTCCTATACTTCGGAGAAACACCAAAAGCGCGTTGCAACGGTTGCACGTGCAGCCTGCCTGAGACCCGACCAAGGATCCAATACAGGCCTCAACTCAAGTAACGCATCAAGCGGCCTGTTGTATTTTGTTGCGCAGGACGTAGGGAAATTCCCTTCACGAAGAAGATGACGTCTCATGGAGCAGGGTACCGTGGAAAGGAAAGAAGAGAAGGATGAAAAGGATAATCGGAGAGAGACAGAGAGAGAGAGAGAGACTTTATTAACTGAGCTTGTCTTTAAGCGTGACAAGTTGGTGGTCGTTTTAAATGCAGATCATTTCTTTAACTCACGATGTCACCCGTTCTAGGCGTCCGTAGTAGTCCGCATCGCTCGCCTCGACATGCCCGGCTCAGACGTTTCGCTATCGGCGCGATCAACATTCGATAGCGCACCCAGGCACGTTTCAAGGACACTCTCTCCCCTCTCTCGGACTCAACGTGCGCCGAGGCTGCCAATTTTACTGCTGACGAGCGCTCTCTCGTCAGCAGTTGCCACAAGTGCAACAACATTAACGTAACGCAAACTACTTAACGTCGTGCGCCCCCGGAAATGCTCTGCATTTGATCGTGCCCCTCGCGAGGGGGATGTTTCACTGCGTCGCCATGCGAACAGTTTGCCACGCTTTAGTTTCAGTTCCGTATCTCCCCGCCGCGGCCGTGGAGAGAAGGCGGCCGGCCGCGACTCTCGCCACCGCGGTGCTGCGGTTGCGAGTTGCGCTAGGAAAGCGAGCGTCGTCTGCTAGCGGGGAACGGAACGCGTTCCGTTCGGCATCTCCGGTCTTCGCCACTTCTGGCTGCGCACTTTTATCAGGCCAACGACGCCCGAGGCGGCCCTTGCGATCAGGGAGGTATGTACCTCCCTGTCGTGGGATGCCAGTGCTTCTCTTCACTGCTCAGCTGTGGTGATTCGGTGATGAGGATTTTGGGGGCAGGCCTACAAAGCCATGTCCATTCATAGCGGTCTAATGTATATAGAGTTAAACTGTGAAACAGCGCTTAAACGAAGACAGTAAGAGAAGACACAGACACGAGCACTTAATTATGAACCAACTAGCTTAAACCCAACGTTAGTATATAGAGTTATTATTTCTTTTGATGTGGCTTTGGACTCTTCCTTCAGGAACACGGCCTGCGCAAAGATAATATGGGAGTCTGCTTGTGCACCATGCCCTTTGAGCGCACACATATGATAAGCCGGATGTATTCTAGTGTGTCACATGTGGAGCAAAGAAATCAAGATGCCTGCTGGACCTTGTACGCCATCCTCAACCGCAGTCGGTGTAGCATGGCTTCCTCGCGCTTGCTAAGCCCAGGTGGAATCCTGAAGGCGCACTTGCGGTTGATTAGGTGCAGAGGTGCGCGCTGCAGCTTCGCGTGGATAAGTGAATTAAGGTGAATCAAAGTGTATCAAATTAAAACAAAGTGATCTAAGATGGATTACTAAGATAAAAGTGGATCACTAAGTGATTGAAGTGGGATGACTTAGGTAATGAGGCCAGATAATTAAGGCAATAATAAAACAGCTAATTAACGTGGCTGTTTAAGCTGAATCATAAAGTGTAAAATGTGGATGGCAAGGGGAACTTGTGTAAACGTCATTATAAGGGTTGCCGGTAAAATAGTCACGCCTGCAGACGATAGCGCCGGTAGAGGAAGTATACATGTTGCTGTGTTGTCTTTGTTGCACAAAAAAAATCTTTCCGCGACTTCGACAGCAAGACGCTGGAATTCGCTGTATCCGTCATTGATGAACTCTGCCATTTGCATCTAACTATTAATTCGTTATAATTATCTCGTTATTGGAGCGAAAATTTGGGGTCTCACTAAGCGCTTGATAGAAAACTCAGATCGGCCCAACGGGCTATGACGAGAAAAATGCTACGTGTCGCACTTAAAAATAAGAAAACCGCTGCGTGGGTTACGGAACAGACTCACGGAACAGACTCACGGACCAGACTCACGGAACAGACACACATTCTAGTCCAAATTAAGAGAAGAAAATAGGCATTAGCGGGACATGTAATGAGCATGAGAGACAACAGGTGGACCATCCGTTTAACGGAGTGGCCGCCAATACGCCGCATCTGCAATAGGGGTCGGCCAAGGACTCGATGGAGGGATGAACTACGACGGTTCGGGGGCAAACAGCGGACTCAGTTAGCTCACTATTGACGTGGCTGGAGATATATGGGAGAGGTCCTCGTCATGCAGTGGACACAACCAGGCTTATGATGATGACGATGATGTATGCAGTAAATCCTCGTTATAACGAAGCTCTAGAGGAAGAAAACGTGCTTCGCTATAAGCGATATTTCTTTAAAAGCGGATATGATTTGTTATCTATGCATTGCGGTCGAGAGAAAAAAAAAACACTTAGAAGACAGCCGATCCAGAGAGTTTACAGTGTACATGTATTTTTATGCCTCGTTGTTTTCAAAAGGTGGTGATGCCAGTCGGTCAGCCAGCCAATGCGCCTCCGGGCAGCAGTACTAAAGTGAACTGGTGAAGTTCTTATTTGTGACTTCACTATACAATTTAACGCTAAAATCAATTGGTATATCATAAAGCATAAGTCTACGGCATGTTTCTCAGGCGTAAAAGAAAACATCCCGCACTGGCAGCGGCAGACAGACGAACACAGGTACCGCATTGACGTCATACTTGTTTGCAACGCGTTGTCACTCTGTCAACCTTCAAAACACTGATTTGTACCCATTTTATGATAATACCGACGGTATGCTTGTTCGCGAACAGGTTGTGCAGGTTAAACAAGTGAGCAATCCGTGCTGCATTCAGGCCTGCGAACATCGCGACTGTGTCGCCATAGCCGACGTCAGCAAATTGCCGGGCAAATGGCGCAAGGGAGGCGAGACAGCCGTAAACGAACGCGTTTTTCTCGGTAAGAATGCGCGTAAAACGCACGGCGGAACTCAAAACAGCGCCTACGCGGTTAGTGGAATGGAGGGTAATTACACAATGTTTACAACTCGCTTCAAGATCTGTGAGTCAGGTGTGTTGGCTTTACGCGCGCGATGCGAAACCAGCTCAGTCGAGAGAAGGACAGGAGACGTGACAGGCATCCGCGGTTCTGTAGATCTGCCTCGTCTTCTATCTTTCTTCCACCTGCGCTGCTTTAGCGTCTTTCCCGCCTCCTGCTTAAGCATATGTTCCCCTGTCTTTCTCCGAAAATGTGGCTAAGGCGTCGTGATGCTGGGCCCAAGGACGCACGGTTGGATTCCCGGCCGCGGCGGCCGTTTTTGTGACGAAGGTCAAAAGCAAGAAAACGCCCGTGCGTGTCGAGATTTAGGCCCAGGTGATCGGAATTAATTCAGCGCCCTCCACTACGGTGCGCTTCTATAGCCCATGTGTAGCATCGGCGCGTTAAACACCCAAATCACTATTAGCCTTTCTGTAAAAATGTCCTGATCAAAATTATTATTTTATCAACTCACCGTTTTTTGTAAACCACTCTGTTAGTCTGTCTCTTTGTTGTGCTCTTTAACACGTTTTTTTTTTGTGATTACATTCTGGAATTTTTTATGTCGTCATTTTAGCCCTTTAAAGCCAGACATGTCTGGCCAATTCATCGATTTCGCTTGTGCCACTGCGGAGAGGCGGAACTAACGGCACTCACTAAATCGCCGAGGCGCGTGTCGGCAACAGCTTTCGAGCAGACACGGGTTATGCAAACAAGGCTGGTAAGGAGAAGCCAAGGACGCGCACGTCTGCGAATGCGCTACGTCAACAAACAAGGCATCGAGTGACTCACAGCCGGTCTTGTCTCTTCTGATTTGTTTACGTACGCTGTATAGCAGCTAGCAACTTATACGTTTGCAGACGCCCATGTGTCTGTGTGTGTTGTGCTGCTTGTTTGTTTTCGTAGCACTTCGTAGACCTTTGAGGCTGGCCTTCTTGAGAGGCCGAAACCGCAATGCGTAGGAAGTTGAAATCAAATGTCGTTACCTCACGTATAAGGAGTCTAAATATTTTATCAGTGATACGGCTTCCGTGTTTCATCCCGTGGGAACCAGCTGCATGGTCCTTAAACTGCTTCCGTTTAACATACGCGGTCCTCCACGAGGGATACATGTCTGGCGTGTAATCTTCGCGTCGTATACCGGTTGCCGTGATGTGGACTGCTGTTAGATAGCTTTAGCTGCAGCGAACAACTGCCTCTTTGCTAGCGGCACGCGCTGTTTATGTGTCCCCTTGCATATTCTTCTGAGGACGCGTACTTCCGTTGGCGGCCACGTTTTACGGCCGCTGATGTGGCAGACGGTTCAGTGTCCATCGCAGAACAGACGGCACCGACCAGCAGAAACGCGTCAAGTTGAGCGATTGTGTCACTTCATTGACATCGGCTTGAATGCGCTTCCTCCCACACGATCCGTTCTGCGCGCGCGTTTTTTAAAGACGGCAGTCTTTCTTGGGGTACTTAAACCCAGAAATTTGGTTTTGTCTGTCTGTCTGTCTGTCTGTCTGTCTGTCTGTCGTCTGTCTGTGACTCGATTCAGCCACCCGGTAAAGTAAAACGAAATCTGCGCAATAGCTTTGTATACTCACAGCCAAATCTGAACGTCTACCTCCGGTTTCAATGTTCATACTTGTCAACATTGTTGAACAAGAACAAGGCAGTACGCAAACATAAGACAGAACATCAATACATAAGTAATATTTGCAGTGTTCCTTTATTTAAAAAATCCTGGATGCTTAGTTATTGCGATAGCAAATGATATACTACATCTACTGCAGAAAACCGTCGCCTGCTGTTGCCCGCGCTCCTGTCGGCATCTGAGAAATCACACGGCCACAGCAACAAAAGGTTCCACTAGATAGGTTCCACGTTCTGCTTGGAACGCACGTGGAGCAAGGAAATGTGGTTCTATAAACGTTGAAGTAGGGCGCCTCGATTCAGGCGCGTCTCCGCCGAACTGGAGCGCTGGAATCGAGGAACCCGAACTGCAGCAGTGGAACGCGGTAAGTTTAAATGGAGTTGAGCGAACCCTTAGTGCGCATGTGTTTGCCTTGGGAGGAGCGCGACGGAGCAAGAACAGCATGAGAGATGAGCGGGAAAGCAAAAGGAGGCATTCACAAAGACTATCGTCTTTTGTCGACATTTGCAACGGAAGGAGCAGATACGCGGCCCTTTTTTTTTTTCATTTCTCTCTGTTGCGTCGTCTGAGAGCTTCGGCCACCCTTTTTAGTCCTACTTATACTCTATTAGCGTGAACGTGTTACGGTACTGTTGTTATAAGCGTACGTACTCAAGTTACTCTTGCAGGACCCCAGTGGTGCAAGCGTCTCCTTTATTACCATCGTCGTGGTCATTTACTCTTTGCGTTGCGCCAACTGGGAGGTTGGCAAATAGGCCTCGTTATTTCTGCGCAAACGAAATTATCGTAAAGATGGTTTGTTACTTTTGTGATTAGCATCATGAAATTACAAGTCATGTCCATGGCTTGTAAATTCAGCCATTCTTGTAAATAGAGCGCTTCACTATCAACCACCGTTCGCCTAATTTCTCCTCCCGCCACGTAACAGTATTTTAGGTCAGGGCCGACGTTAGGTTAGGTTTAGGTTAAATCTTGGGGGAACTGGTGGGTATGTTCCTAACACTTGTTTCTAAGTAAAATGCCAGGACGGTTTTCACTCTTGGTTCACCTTCAGTTAGCCGGAGTCAAAGATTGTCTGTGGTGTAAGCAATGCGTTCTCGACTTGCATTCCGTAGGCCCCGGTTCGAATAGCAAACCCTTACTCACGGAATTTTCTTTTATACACCTTTTAAAGCGAAGCTTTGGGGGCCTTACTGATGCCGTTGTACGCGAATACGCCCTGAAGAAGAGTCAACTTCTTTTGATGATGACGATGAATGATCGAGGGTGAAGTGAAAGAAAAAAAAAAGACGCTTCCCGTGGCGGGAATCGAACCTGGTTCCTTGTGTTGTGAAACCAGTGGTCGAAGCGAATGGCAAGCAGCAGGTAGCGGATTCGCGCCGTACGCTCCAAACCCAAACGTTAGGCGTATACGAAGTGCGCACCCGCGGGAGTTGCTGTGGGTGTTCTAAAAAATTTGAGCCTAGCCGTTAAAGCGCTGCATGCTTACTTTTCTTGGTGACTCCTCTCTGGATTCTCGGCTCTATAGGTTGCGACAAAAATTGAAAAGACTGCGAAATAATGTCTGAGCGTTTTTTTTTTTTCTTTTTCATGGACGATAGTCATGCGCTGAAAAGTGAACTGTAGTCATCTGATTTAGGGCCCCGTTGTATGTGAGACGTTTATTAGTTTTACTGCTTGTGCATAGTAGTTCATTTGTCGCTTTCCTTGTCGTTTCCCGTACCTCCCATATTCATTCCTTTCTCTTTCTGTCCCCAGTACCCTCCCCCCAGACGGAAGTAGCAGGCCCAAGATCAATTTCTCAGGCCGACCTCTTCTCAATAAACATTTACTCTCTCTCTCTCTCTCTCTCTCTCTCTCTCTCTCTCTCTCTCTCTCTCTCTCTCTCTCTCTCTCTCTCTCTCTCTCTCTCTCTAAAAATTTGGTGTGTACCTCCAGAGTAGCACATACTCGCCTCGTGGGATCAAAGAACCCATCACGAGAAAGCTTAGCGTTCAACCATCGTCGTCGTTAGACAGAGGGGCGCAAGATTTTATTCTGCCTGCGCCGTATATAGGCCATTTTTGGAATCATCGCTCGGTATAACGCGACGCTGGAATTTTCGCGTGATGGGGACATTTAGTGTTGTCGCATTAGAACCACAAAATGCGGGCGACTTTTATCCCCGTCGACGGTAATTACGGTGCCTGCATACTTCGTTCCCCTTTCGTTCCTTCCGGCATCGCGTCTAGAAATACACGCGCCCGGGCCTTCATATGCATTACGCGCAAGCGGGCCCTCCGGGCGTTGGATGGATTTTTAAGAGGTCTTAATTTATGGGCATCCCTCGCGGCCAATAATTGACGAGCCGTAGCTAGCGACTCGGGCTGCTAGCAAGGACGTCGGCATGAGTGCGCCTCGTCCTCACTCTCTCCGTCTTTCCGTCCGAGCGGATTGGCCTCAACTCAGAAACTCGGCACGGTACAGTACTAAGCGGCTTTATCCCGAGGCGACGTACACCGAGGCGAGCCGGGAAACTTTGTTCTACTGTAAACAGTCGGAGGCCTCGCACGGTATGCATTTGTGAAGACGGATACAAAATGACTGAGAGGAAGAAGATTAAAGAATAAATAAAAGCAGGAGATGCGTTTGTATGAAGCAAGCCTTTGCTTTATAGTTCTATATGCCTTGGAAACCTACATTTTCGGCTCAAGCGGAGCAGCGAGCAAGTGAACGTTGCGGAAAACGAAGTTTTAGAAACTAAAATTAAGAAACGATCTTCGAACTAAAAATTTGCCACGTTCTCGTAAACTTCAATGTTTGGTCCTCGCCTTTCCTGCGCCTTGGTTTAATTTCTTCACTTGGTTAAAGCAAACTCCGATGCTTCCACCAGGTTATCGACGGTCTAGTTTTTGTTCTTTAAATATTCACCCAGTTCACCCAATGAACTATCATTTAAGTCAGTTCACGTAACTGCGAACTCTAATGTAAAATGTTTAGTAAATACCTCTATCAATAAGAGGGAACTACCTTGCTTCATGCATATCCGTCAAAGCAGCGTTTACGTTATTTCATTGTACCCTACAAATTACAATTAAGAGCCTTCCATTAGCACGGAAGAACACCTGGCTCCTTCGCGCACAAGACTTCTCTAAATCAATGAACTCCCTTCTCTGAATCTTGGATCCCTTTTAGGAGCGAAGTCCTTAGGGGCTCGAGCTGTCGGCGTCTCCTGTCGTCGTAGTAGTATCTCGTCTTCTTTAGTCACAGTACTAAAACACCGGGACACTCGTTTTCCAACGTCTCGCGCTAGAACGTTTCGTGCTTCAAAGACAGGAAGCTTTTACCGAAAAACTGTATACCTATACCCCCAATGGTTTCATTTCCGTGGGCAAAAACGCCAAGACGCCAAGAATACCCTTAACACTGCATGTTTCGCTCCCCCAGGTTTCACGTTAGTGGAGATGGACCGGGATTTTTCTTCAAAGCGTCGTTTCCCGTCTGGTGCCTCTCGATCCGCGGCAACTTTGGTTCGTCGTCCCTGGTTCCGAACGGCCTTTAGGGACGCCTGCTCGTTCCTCATTGGGACAAGCAAACGTTCGCATAGAGCAGTAGCGTCTAGAAATGGAGAAGAGCGTCGGTCACCATTTTTTGCGAGCGATAGTCAAGAGAGAGAGAGAAAACATTTTATTGAGCATCTCCTTAGGTCAGAGGATACTCGTGGCCGCAGGCATGAGCCGAGCGGCGACGTCGGTAGCTCGGGTGACCAGGGTGGTTTGCACGCCTGGGTCCGGGCTACGCAGTGCCTCCTCCCACTGCTCCTTGGATGTGATTAGGGGAAAGCTATTTTGAGGGCAGGCCCACATTATGTGAGGTAGATTGGCTGGGGCGCCGCATAGGGGGCAATCAGGTGTGGGGTATATTGACGGTTGAATGTGCGTTAGCCTTGCGGGGTTTGGGAAGGCGTTTGTTTGTAGGAGGCGCCAGATGTGTGCTTGCTCGTTAGTTAGGTTTTTTTCAGCCGGAGGGTAGACCCGGCGGCAGAGGCGGTAATGTTGCGTGATTTGATTGTAAGACACCAGTCTGTCCCTTGCAGATCTGGCTCCGTGGTTTGGATACAGGCTAGCTCCCGCCCGGATGGTGAGGCCTCGGCACGGCGAACGCTTGTTTCGAATAGAAAACAGAGACAGGACCTCCGGTAGCGGGGCCGCGTCAGTACACGAACGCAACGGGTTTCTGGCGGGTGCGTTCCGATCGACGGTCACGCTGTCGGTGTCGTGGAGGAGCAGCAAGGGCACCGGTAAGCACGTATTAATTGACGAACTCAACTTGTTCAAAAGATTGCTCCGTCGCCGAGGACCCGGAACTCTTAAGGTGGCAAGCGGAACTGTTCCTTCCTTCACCCCCGCTGCCTACAAGATGCCTAAGCAGCACCCCAATAACAGGTCGCCATTACCATTATCACCAACACTACCGTGGTTATCGTCGTCGGTATTTACCTTTAACATCCTTATAATCACCATCACTATGCCGTTGCGGTCGTCGCCAGTGCTATTATTTATCGTTGACATCATCATCACTACCTTCGGTATTCTAATTTCATCGTTGTCATCAGTATCACCATAACCAGTCACTCCGCACGTTTAGCAACGTGTGGGTACGAGCGAGTTGGTAATCCATTACAACTTTATTGAGCGCAGCAAAGAGAACACAGGACCAGCGCTCGTCCTTGTATCCCTCGTCCTGTGTTCTCTTTGCTGCGTTCACCAAAGTTATAACTCCGCGCGTGCTGCCGTGTTACCCCCCCCGTTCAAGGTGCAGCAATGAGGCGCAAAGAGAGTTGAGAAAGCACTCACGGCAGGGCGGCCGCGTCGCAGCAGTCCTCGTCGTCGTCCCCGTAGAGCAGCTCTCGGGGCGTCCGGGCCGAGGGCCGAGTCTCGACGCAGGCCCTGCGTCGTGCACGAACAGAAAGAGAGAGAGGAACATGAGGCTCGTTAGAAGGAGCGACATCCCAAGAGAGCTCCGAACTCGTTGAGCGTAATGAATCTCAGCACATTGCAAACAATCCAGCAGAGGCCTCTTATTGGGGTTGACGTTCTACATAGACCCCTCCCCGAATGAACCATGCAAGCCCATGTTTCGAGAACAGTTAGGTTACAGAGGATAGAGCGCGAAAGGAAAATTAGCGCTAGCAATGCTGCGCTGTTGCTAAAGACGATAGTCTTTCTTGGGCTACCAAACGCGACATTTTTGGCCTGTCTGTCTGTATGTCACTCGGTTCGGCCGACGGGCCGAAAGTCAGGAATATACTTCAATGAGATGCACGTGCAGGCTCGCAGGCTTATTCTTGTTCGCAAGCCTGCGAGCCTGCGTGCAGGCTCACAGGCTTGCAGGTTTGTTTTCGATAGCGGTTCCGAGTACTGCAGGTTGCGATAACGCCAGCCAACACTGAAAGGGTGCCAGTTATCACTTTTGCTGATGCCTCCACCCCGTTGTCAACCTAAACACCGTACACAGTAGGCGCGTCACCAGAGGGAGGAGCTTCGCGTCAGTCTTCGCTGTTTAGCATGCGTAATCATGCGACAGGCGATTAAACATCGCAGTTGTATATCTCCGAGTACGGGTGCGCTAGAAGAATTCTGCCAACTGAAACTGCGTAGAAACACGACTCTGTCTAACTTGTCAATACAAACACGCCTGCTTACTGCAGCCACTAAAAAGTTAATTATTCAATTTCAGTTAATTAAGCCATCCACATCAATAATTACCACTTAATTATGTGTCCCCCTGGGCGCATAACCTCACTGTAGAGGTGGTATTCACGTAAATCTAAGAGCCTACTTTTAAGAAAACCTGTCGACTTAATTTTGATCGCCCTGCATGTCGCACGGGATTTCCAAGAGTCCGCGGTCAGTGTTCTGTTTTGTGTCGCGCATTTTTGTTCGAGCAGAAGTATACTTCTGCTCGTAATATAGCAAAAATAGATATGCGAGGGCGAGTTGCATTCCCGGGCAAACTTTTAAAAACCGCAAGGTCTGTGCGAAAAACTCAGATGAAAAACGCCGGGGTAAGATGAATCATTGTGCACACGTCCATTCGAGCTCTCGCATTCATTCTAATAACGGTCGACTAGCCGCGGCCCTCGACATTGATCGATCATCCTCGGCTGGTTGAACGTACGGACGACGCAAGCATTACAGTTTCTAGAGTCCTGCGTCCGTGATGGAGTTGTCCGACGAGTTGTGCAACGCAAGTTTCCGCCGGTCAGTCTGTTATTCGAGGTATACGCAGGACAGGGAGAAACGTTCGTATTGCGTCACAGAGGGTCTTGCTCCGCTTTTATGCATGAAGGGCCATTTTTCTTCTTTACAAAAAGCTAATCCGTGATGTGTCGTTTATTTGATGAAGAAATACGGACGCAACAGCGTGATGGATTGAACAAGAACAATGCGCCTTTATTCCGGGGCACTGACTTGCTAAATAGGAACGGGATACTTGACACTAGTGAGAGCACTGCGCATGTTCGGCGCGTTTTTATGTGGTGGAGCTGGCACGTGCCTGATTACGCATGAAAAACGGGAGCTTAATCACGTCGGGGATTTCGGGGCGAAGAACCTTAGGGGCTTGGGTTGTCGGCGTCTCCTGTCATCGTCTCATGTCATCACCGTGAATCAAGTTGTAAAACGACGATGGCCAAAAAAATCCCGCGCCTTCCCGCGAGGGGAACACGAGTAAATGCAGAGCATTGGGGGTCGTTAACGCCGCGTGAAGTCGCGTTAGGGTGGGTAGTTGGGTCGTAGTTGCGTTGGTGTTGGTTTGGGGTAGAGAGAGGAGAGTAAAGTCGCGTTAGGGTGGACCGAGCGTCAACCAAGGAAGGAAGGAGCAACGCAGTGACTGAAGCACGAGCGACCGCTAGCCGCTTTATTTTTGCAGCGCGCGCAGTTGAGGGAGAGCAGTACGGGGGGGGAGAGCGCGCATGCGCAAGCAGCGCGCGCCCTTCCACGCCCCACCGCGCTGCTATCACGCACCTGTTACGCCGAGACCGCGACGGAGCGAACGGGCTGACTACGACGCATGCGCGCGCCAGCTGCTGTTGAGAGAGAGGAGGGAAGGAGGAGAGGCGCACCGGCTGCGGACGCGGAGCTGTTGACGCCGTCCGACGCAGGAAGAGGAGAGGCTAAGAAATGTTCCGCATTTAAAAACAAGTGCATAATTGACAATCCTAGCCTGACAGATGCGTTTAGCCCTCTAAGGATGTCCATCCCCCCCCCCTCTCCACTTTTCGAGAGCAGCTGCAAACGCATTATTTACTAGAACACATGAGGGGGGGGGGGGTCCTATTGTTCACCGGCGCCTTATCATCCTTCACACGGTTTTGGTGCTTGTGTTGTGTTTTTTTCTCTACGGGAATACTCAGCTCTTTACTGCACGCCTGATTAGCCTGAAGCATGCGCTCGGCGTCTTGGGCGAGATCTGCTGGGTCCTCCCAGGGGTTTTTGTTCCCGAAACGAAATTCTCCGACCAACAAGAGGCTAACAGCTTCGCTGTAAAAGTGATTCGTTTGCCTTAGGCATGAAGCCAAGAAATGCCCAGGGACTGAGTGTTATACTTGCAACGGAAGAAGAAAAAAAACATCAAGTTTAAAGCCACACTTCGGTCAGGGAATTCAACAAGAGCGCTATATAGTTTCCCCACAAGGCATGGCCTCTGCAAAGCCATAACACACAAAACTTCGAAGAATCAAGCCTTTAAGTGCAGGTGAACCGTTGTAGTTGTTGCTTTGTTCTTCATCCTTGAGCAAGAAAAATGCTTGAATAGTATGACTCGTTGCGAGCTGTCTATTTTGACAGCCGAAAAACAAGAACGGTTCGGCCAAACAAGATAGAATCTTCCACATATAACAGAAAAAATAACTGGACATGTTTCTGAGTCAGTCTTCAGATGAATGCTGATGTACCTGCTCATAAGTTGCTGTAACTATAACAAGTCTAAAAAAGAGTTATCTCTCTCTCTCTCTCTCTCTCTCTCTCTCTCTCTCTCTCTCTCTCTCTCTCTCTCCTCTATCTCTCTCTCTCTCTCTCTCTCTCTCTCTCTCTCTCTCTCTCTCTCTCTCTCTCTCTCTCTCTCTCTCTCTCCCTGTCTAGGCACCGACAAGCTTATACAGTAGAACTCAATTATGCCGAATCTCATCGCCAAGACAACGAGAGAACACGACCACCGCTTTTGCTATTTTGTGACACGCACGTCTGCTTAAGACGAATTTGCAATAATGCGAACAAACTTTCACTGTACCTTCGAGTTCGTCTTAAGGGGAGTACAGTTCACTAAGTTTCGGGCCTGCGGCGCACCTTGCGATGCGAGAGAAACACAGTTTCTGATAACTAATTGCCGCAACAGCTACATTACGAATATAAGTGAGCGAACGGGAGAAATGCGGGTGGGGTTTAAGAGAGAAGCTTTGCCAGCGCAAAAGACGCTGTCGCAGTCCTCAAGAGACAGCGCCTCAAGAGGCCTTCGGAAAGACGGTAGAAGCAAGCTGCTGCGTGAACAGCTAGCAACTGCTTTTCCTAATGCTAAACTATAGCGAGATTCCCGTCTTTCTTTCTCGACAAACTGCGTTCGTGACGCACACTGAGTTCGCCAAGACGCAGACAGTTTCTGCCGCGCGCGCTGTGCAACATGCAGAAAAGAAGAAAAAAGAGAAAGAAGCTGTCAGAGATATTACGCACGAGAAGACGCCACAAGGGAGCGCGTGAAAAGCAGTCCTTCGCGAGCGCCGGCATAATTGAGGCAACGCGTACCCCCGTCTCTCCGTGCTATAAGACAATGCGCAACGGCACGCGTCCGCAATGCGGGAGGGATTGTGAGAACGCCATTCGCGAGAGTTGAAAACGAGGCACTCCGAACCGCCCACGCGATTTGGGCTTTAACGGCGAGCCGGGCGCTCGCATACGGGCTGTCGTGTGAACGGCCGCCGCGCGAAGCCCGCATTAGCGATGCATCGAAGCGATCTCCGCGTTCCACGACACAAAACGCTCAACAAAGAACCTGAAAAGTAAACGTCGCAGGAAGCTTGAAGATGGTACTTAGCGAGAGTTTCGAGCATTTTCACACAGAAAGACGAACGCAGCCACCCTCCCCCCCCCCCCCCCCCCCCGTATTCTTATTTTTTATGCCATGACGCTTTTTATTTCTTTTATGCAGCGAGATACCAAGGCAGTGCTAGCCGACGTAAAACCGGTCAAAAATATATTATCGCAGTCAGAGTCCTGGCAGCATTATAGACGAATTCTAGGATACAGTCTTTCCAACGCCATAGCTACAACTGGAGCGTGGGTCTTAGGACAGGACGATAACGTGAAGTTCTCTATAACATCTCCGATTATTGTTAAACTTAATAAATCTGGCTCCCGTTAGGTCGGTCACTTCGGCTTATTAGGAGTTCAGCTTCCAAGCAAGGTGCTACATGTAGAGAAGAGTATGCTTAAAGCACTGGTTCTCGTCTAAACACCGAATAAAAAAATCGCGTTACCGATACCAATGACCCGCTGGAGTAGCTAAAGAATAGAGAAAAGCCGAGGTGGCTCTGTGGCTAAGGCGTTGGGCTGCCTAGCCCTAAGACGCTGGTGGAATCCTGGCAGAAGCGACCGTTTCCCAGATGGAGGCCAAAATAGAAAAAAAAAAAAAACGCTAATTTCTTGACATCTCTGCACGTTAAAAACCCTCAGTTGGTTCACATGAACCTTTAGCCCTCTACTACGGCGCGCGTCAGAGCACGGCTGCCGCTGCGGCGCACTGAACGTCTAGAGAATTTGAATTAACTCTCCATTGCCCCGTACGTAAAGTGCTATTAACCACCGGAAAAGAAAACTAAAAAACCCCGGGCCATCTCTAATAACGCTGAAACCTGGGGAGGGGCGAAGCATGCAGTGTATAAGTGTATTCTTGGCGCCTTGGCGTTTTTGTCCGCGGAGATGAAACCGTTGGGGGATAGAGGTATATAGCTTTGCTGTAAAAGCCTTGTGATTTTGAAGCCCGAAGCGTTCTAGCGCGAAGCGTTGGAAAACGAATGTCCCGGTGTTTTCTTTTTAGTACGCGTTTTTGCCTCGGAGCTGAAACGTTCTAGCGCGAGGCGTTGGAAAACGTGTCCCGGAGATGATGCGATTCGAACCCGACCTCGTCTGTGCCGCAGATAGGTATGGTATGAAACAGAGGTATGGGAGCGCGCGCTCCTGTCGCTTGAGCTGGTGGTAGGGGACAGGATAGGGTGTGTATAGTTGCGTGATCAGTGCAGCTTGCGACACTGTTCGAAGCAGTCCATACAGCTAGGAGGGATTACATGGCGCAGATGGGCGCAGCCACTCACTGCGTACCTACCTGTGCGTTCCATTCGGTCATCTCCTGACCTCGGTGCCGCCGCCTACGCAGTTGTAACTGCTATGGCGCTGAGACGGCCGCAACACTAGTTAAGAACGAGGACGCAGAGTTGTCGTGATACGGAAAGCGCGACATTTCTGAAAGAACCGGACTGGAGGAGGCGCACAATGTCGCGGATTCTACCGACAATAGAGGAATTAAAGAAGAGGACCGAAGGCGCCTTAATGCAACCAGAAGGCGACGCTACAGGGAGGGCAGCAATGCAGAGCAGGTGTGCAAATACAAGCGCATTACATCCAACATCGTCGTGACGGAAGGGCTCACTTGGATGAAGACGAATCAGGATTCCTACAACGGCGAAGCACCGATCCTCAGAGGGAACCAAGAGCTCGGATAGACGGTGAACCCTGCCACACACGTATCCATGACGCAGCATGCTACGTTAACAACCCTCCCACGCCATCCACTCTTCACGGACAGAGACCCTGTATATGCGGTGTACAGCTCTGTACCGTTGTATACACGAGAGCGGCGAGGGCACCCTCGCCACAAATATTTTAGAGGAACGTTCCTCCAAGGCGCATTCAGAAGCTCGTGTAACGTCTGCGACAGATTAGATTTTTTTTTTTTGCGACGTCACAAAAGGGCAGTTAAATCACTTCGGCACGCCACGCGAAGCGTTTCCCGACGATTCAGGACAAACTATAATAAACACCAGAGCGACAACAGAAAAGACACACCATATAATGACAAAATAAATGCTGTATTTCATAGTTTACGGATGTCAGCCTCCGTTTTAATCGCATACTCGCCGCGGTGGCTCAGCGGTTAAGGCGCTGTGCTGCTGAGACCGAGGACGAGGGTTCGAACCTGGCCGTGGCTGCCGCTTTTCAGATGGAGGTGGAAAACGAAAACACCCGCGTGTCGAATTTAGGTACACATTCCCCAGGTGGTCAAAATTAATCCGGAGCCCTCCACTACGGCGCGCTAAACCCCCAATCAATCAATCAATCAATCAATCAATCAATCAATCAATCAATCAATCAATCAATCAATCAATCAATCAATCAATCAATCAATCAATCAATCAATCAATCAATCAATCAATCAATCAATCACGCCTAGTTCCTGTACAAATTTCGATATGCGTTGACATGGTTACCCCTGCACTTTTTTCTCCCCCCTCGCACTGGTATAATTAATATGTCGGCGTTGTAACCACGTTTCGAAGTCGTCACAATTCTTCGGCTGTGTTTTCCGCCATTTCAACGAATAGCGCAGCATATGACGACTAATAATAACAGGCGATTGTTTGCAAACGTTTTTAGAAAACTCCCGAAGGAGTTTCTGTGTGATCATTTTTTTTAGCCTTTATCACGAGACCGCGACATCATGCTCTTAAGGAACACTGGCAGTTATGACCTGCGAGTTATAAGCAAGAAAATGCGGGAGGCTCCACCAAGTATTTGACTTTTTACATCCGCAGAATTGGTTGAGGTAGTCGAATAAGGCTTTCGCACTAAACGCTAAGCGTGCAGTTCTTCCGTTTGTACTTACTGCGAGAACAACAATAGTTAAACTACTGCCGAAAAGCCTGCCGAATTATTTACGGGTGGAGAAGTAGAGGGAAAAGTACGTCCTTCCAGTTTAGCCATTTCATGGGCAATCCTTCCTTTTTTTGTGTGTTCAGCTGAAATACGTACTCGTGCTTCAGTGTCCTCCCACCGCGTTGAGCGCACAACTAAGTATTATCACACTCATTTTTCTTATTTAATTTTCGGCTCAGGCTTCAGTGATTGGACAAAGCTAGAGCTCGGGGGGCCCTGCAACAACAACAGCAACAGCAACAACAAAAGAGTGTGGCAGTGCTGCAGCGTTAGCTTCCACGAGGAGCGCAAAACGCCGCAGAAGGTAATTACAGTTGATGCCGCCATTTCAGACTTCATTTGCTCTATTTGTCAGCCGTAAAGCGCGTGCGTCGTTGAGACGAGGCGCAACGCCAGAGCGGCGAAATGAAATAAACTGGGCGGCCGGTGGTTTTGTGCGGCAAACAAAGCGAGTACCGGGGAAACGTTTTTTTTGTCTTGCTTAAAAAGCCCGCGCTTAGTGCAGGCGGGTAAACGACAAAATGGGCCACGACACGTACGCGGGAGGCGGGGGGGGAGGGGGGGGGAGTAAACGAGGCCTGGCACTGACAGTAGAAGAACCTGCCGAGTCCCGTGCTGTGCCGGGATGTTTACCCGCGGAAAACAGAAACGCTTTGCGGGGATGGAGAACGACGGCAGCGAGGGACTGAGAGGAGGAGAAGGAGGAAGAGGAGGAGAAGTGTCTGAGGTGACAATTAATTGAGAAGTCGCGAATGAAATCCACGCGGAGACAGTGACGATGCATAGAAAAATATCAAAGAAAAAAAAACTTCTGACTGACAACAACATCGTGATTAGTGGTGAAATCCCCTCGACCATGCACCCTCCTCTCCCCCTCCCCCATACACACACACTGACACCCCTTCCACAAACACACACATATATATTGTAACATACCTTACGGACGTGACTGCAGTGATTGGGATAGCAGTAGGCACTGGTTGGGACTTTTTTTTCTTTTTCATTTCTATGCGTGTATGTTTCTTCCTGGCCCCGAAAAAAGAGTTCGCGTAAAGGGCAATCGACATCGTTGGGCATATTTCGCTGTATTAGCTTTCGACGAAGACGAGGAAAATGCAGCGCTTGGTGCGCGAGTCGATCGAGCGGTATTTGACAGAACCTGCTTGGTACTACGAATCGCGGCTTCTTCGCGGCTCTGACTGCTAGCTAGCGGTCCAATAACCCCCGATGATACGCACACACAGGCACGCACAGACGCATGCACCATCAAAGCGGCGCTGGCGGCCGCCTTTAAGCGCAGGATGCACTTACAAACCCCCAAATACACCAGAAAACGGAAATGAGCACGGCCGCTTCCGCCTGAATCGGTAGAGTACGGCATCTGACAAGATATCAGAAGGTTGTGCGTTCGTACCCCACCCATCGTTCCTGACTGTCGGCTAGTGTATATAATGGGTGAGGGAGACCCTATTAAAAACTCGCACGCAGACGGTCATCGCAGTTATCTTGAATAAGCAATATTAATTACTTGGATTTGTAGTAGCTGGTTCTTTATTGGCGTTGACCGAGCGAAGATTAGCACTCAGCCGGATGAGGAGTACCGATTGTGCGATCCGAAACCACGGCGAAGCCCGAGCGACCAGAGGATTGCGACGGTTGTGACGGTGGCAGGCGGCGACGGCGACCGACCTTAGTACACAAGAATAAACAAAAGTCTCCCACGAGTCTGCTTCATCCCAGTGCACCCGAATGACCAATCGCTGCTTCTGAGGGGACAGATTAGACGCATAAGAATTCCCAGCATGCGATCTCGCAAAAAAAAAAAAGCGTGATCTGCAGCGTGACACTATGGAATTGAAAATGTCAAGCTCCTATTACAAAGTTTTATAACGCAGACCGCGATTTCACAGGCAAGTTCTATGCTGGGCGTCGTCATTGGGCTACATTGCTCACGAAAAAATAGCAGTGATTGGTCGTTTACGCGCACTGAGGTGAAGCTGATTTATAGGCGGTTTTAACACCGTTGAAACGCGTCTATCGTATGAGCCGCCAAGCGTGAAACTGAAAGAAGCAAATGAGAACTGTAACATCTTGAGAACGGCCTAGAGGCGGTCTGTTGACAACTGGCAGCCGTTATGACAACTAGCTGCCGTAAGTGGCCAAAAATTCAAGTATAAAACACACACCAACCCGCGGTGGCTCAGTGGCTAAGGCGTTACACTGCTGAGCACGAGGACGCGGGTTCGATTCCCGGCCACGGCGGCCGCTTTTCTGATGGAGGCGAAAAGCAAAAACGCCCGCGTGTACGAGATTTCGGCGCACGTTAAAGACCCCCAGGTGGTCAAAATTAATCCGGAGCCCTCCACTTCGGCGCGCCTCATCGCCTGCGTTGCGTCGGCGCGTTAAACCTTAGGATCAATCAATCAAAGTATAAAAACTCGCAAAACTGAAATTGAAACTTGTCGAAAGTACACGCACAGTATATCACTGACAGGTTGTCATGTAGGCGTGCACATGACACATGTAACAGTGCGCTCCTCAAAAGAGACACGACCGCCTTTCTAGCACGCAACATGCTCACACGCGGACCCATTTAACCCTGTCCCCCCGCGTAGGGCTCCCAAATACTGTAATGTACTTACTGCGGAGATGGTCGGCAGTAAAGTCAGTAACTTAAGGAAATCATGACTCTTACACTAAACGAAAAGACTTACAAATATACTCAGACTATGATAAAAACGACACAGCGACGGGAGAAGGAGAAAGCATACAAGTACAGTGTTCTTTCCTAGTAAGGCCGAAAGCAGCTAGCGAAATATCAATGAAAAGCCGTTTCTGTCGCCACAATGGTAGCAACTATAATTCTTCAAACTTGAGGAAACAGCCACGGACAAATCAAGCGCGTTGTCCTGTTGTCCTAACGCAAGTAAACTATTTTCTTGTGATTCGATGCGGCGAACGCACTTCTCACACAAATATCCAAATTTTAATGGGAAGCATTCTTCGTGAACTAGTCCTAGCTTCAAAAGACTGCTGGGCATTCTGCCCTCCTATAACTGACTCCCCTGTAAAGGGTGCACCACCTCATATTGGGTATTATGGCGGTGAAGCAAGCTTTAGCATTCATGAAATGCGTACCCTCTCTACACGTGCACTTGCGCAACTCGAACGCGTAGTACTTGCACCACAGAAATTCCATCCCTAAAAGATTCCAGGGATCCTTACTTGCGGAAGCCTAAGAGGTTGAATTTAGCAATTCTTCCAAGCCAAAGAATACTTCGCATTTAAAGACAATCACCGGGAATGATACGCGGTGCGGTCCGCTTCAGAGACCTTAAGCGAGCGCCTTTTGGGTTCTGATCAGAACGTGGGTAGCAGACACAGCATCGCTGACAGCTAAGCAGACGCCGGCTGCCTGAGTTCTCGAGGAAGTTGGCCTGGTCTCCTAACAGGCTCTTCGTCTATCGAGTGGTTTGGCTGATATAACGCCTCCTCAGGCAAAGCCGATTATGTAAACTGCGCAACACTGCAGGCGGCCTACAAAGCGTCGATCGTGTTCGTTTTTCGCAATCGGGTTTCTTATCCCCTTATCTGGCATTTCCTGACGCTTCGCCGGGAGCGAAAAGGAAAACACTTACACCGGCTTAGCTGGCGACGCTCTTCCCTTATGGCGCGATACGTTGTTAGGACCCGGGGTTTTGTAAGAGTGAACATCGGGGATTCTTCGGGAGCCGCTTTTTCCAGTCGCACTTCCAGTGCGGGTGCAAAGCAGCTTAAAATGCCGCGTAGTTTCGGTTAAAAGTAGGCAAGCCATAGATTCCCGAGATGCTGACCAGCTAACCGCTAAACCCGTAGTCCCTGTTTACCCGAGCGAGGATTACGTTTGACTGGCACGGAAATACGCAGGATATCTGCCAAGAAAAGCCGGGGACCACTACCGTACGCTCGCAAGATATTACACGATTCCGAGTAGAATTCCAGGCAAAGCACGCATAATGATCGGGTGCACCGCTCACCGCAAACTGGCAGGGTTCCGCAATACGGCACACAAAGGATGGAGGGAACGTCTTAGTTTAAAAACAACCCCTTATAACGTTTCGCAGTACGCTGCAGTATTGTATAAACTTATTCGTCGTTAGCTCGTACGTGACAGGCGCTTAACTAGGCAATTTAAGCGAATGACAGATTCGGAGAAAGCGATGAATGTTACACGTAAAGAATGTCATCGGCTGCTCTGCATCATTAATAACCTGCCTATCTCAGGAACCTGATACCGAGACTAAGATATTTTTTATTGCTCTTTTGAATGCCCCGCTGGTGATGACTTAAGTCATCAACATTAAAGAGACATTCAAGCCAATTTATTGGATTATTACTACGGCTTTTTTGTGCTGTCCAACGAATCAAAGTCATTGCGTGACTGCTTAGCGCAGGTTCCCAACTCTTGCTTACCAGTAATTAGTGACAGCTAGAGGCGAACGCGAATACAGTTCCGTAAAGCCCACTTATCGCGTGCACGCCCAGCAACGCAAGACGCTCTTGCCGACCTTCGCAGTGCTTCAAAAAACGTAAGGTGTGTTCAGTAAGGGCGCTTCGATTAATCAGCACCGCTCCATCTTCTTCGTGCCGGTACGCCAGTTGCGTGCGCCGTGCGCGTCAGCAAGCTTTTCTTTCCTCCGTGGCTTCAGTTCACCATGACACGAGTACGCCATATACCGTACCGAGAAAGGTATAAGCCACGCAATTCCGGTGCGGATGAAGAACGTTAATTATGCCGCATCCCGCCTTAAACCAACCTAAAAGAAACGAACCACGGTTATTCTAGGAAAAGAATGACTAGAACTGAGCCAAGGGGATATGTTATAGTAAAAAAAAAATACGGCAAACGCAAACTTTTTTGCGCGGATAGAACGCAGGCCGTTCGCGCAAAAATCCGGAGTTTTACCCGTTAGGGCACCGAGGTCTTACAGCGGGGTGCTGTTGCTCAAAATAAGAGAAGGAGTATTCGAAGTAAACGAGTAGGTGGCACTGTGTGCGCACAGTACAATAAAACAGGCAAGTCGGTTTCGGACAACCAACGCTCCAGTAAAAATCATCATCATCATCATAATCACCATCATCATCACCAGGCTATCTACGTCCACTGCAGGGCAAATGCCTCTCCCATTAATCTCCAATTACCCCGGTCCTGTGCTAACGGCGCCCAATTTATCTCCGCAAACTTCTTGATCTCATCTGCCCATCTAACTTTCTGTCGCCCGCTGCCACGCATGCCTTCTCTATAGGGATCCACTCTGTTACCCTTAATGATCATCAACAGTTATCTTGCCTTGGCATTACATGCCCTGCCCACGTCCATTTCTTCTTAATTTCTATTAATGTGTCCTTAACACTCGTTTGTTCCCTGACCCACTCCGCTCCCTTCTTGCCCCTTAATGCTACACCTATCATCTTCGGTTCCCTTGCTCGCTGAGTCGTCCTCAATTTAAGTTGAGCCCTCTTAGTGAGCCTCCAAGTACAAATAGAGGGCCTCTAATCATCATCATCAAGTGGCGGGCTTGTACCCGCAGAAGAACGGGATCTCTTCACAATAAGCACAGCTGTATTTGTGCCCTTCATTCATGCGCGTCAACTTTCGGCAAAACACTGTTGCTTGAAGAGCTACGTGGTTAGTCAAAAGTAGGGGTCACCTCATAACCTTCAGCTGCCAGCTGAGAGCGTTACACGGCAAGAAGCGCAGAACCTCTATCTTGGGCTGCATGCGTGACCTCGTCGCGAAAAAAGGACCGTGTCTTCGAATCACGCTTACTGCGCGCCCCACGTGGCTATTCAGCTTTCAGCACAAGCTGTTGAACCAGATACCACGCGGTTCTGCAGCGTGGGCGCAAAATCGCCCGTGATTGCGTCTGTCGTTCGATTGTCCTGTGTGGATGAAATGCTCGCCAGCAATCAAGCGCGCGCTTCACAGGGGAGCTCCGTTAGAGGCTTTGACGCCGTCTTTCCAACGTAGACTGAAGCCCTACTTGAAGAGGCTTCTTTCTAAGTGGGGAATGTGCCCTGAATGGGGCGCTCGTTAGACAGTGGCACGACCACGTGGTCACCTTCGCCAGGTGACCCCGACAACGCCCGCGTGCTGTGCCGTGCGCGTTGGCACAATATCCGAGCTCCTGCCGACAGCATGAGAGCGACGTTGATGATCCAAGAAGCTGATTCCGCTTAATGCGACGACATTAAATGACGTATAGAGCAAGAAAGCCGGCGTCGGCGTGTTTAGCAGGCTCCTAAAAACCCATTGGCGGTAACACAGTCCGCAGCGCGTGCTATATAAATAAAACACGAAGGACAGACGCGCGCGGGCGGACGCAGAACCATGTGTAGACGCGAAGAGTGTCTCTGGTTGAACCGGTTTCATTTCACCCCGCGACGGGCCGACCTTAGCCCTCCGGCTCTCCTGAACCCTCACTTAGCGGCGCAGCGGTCACCCCAAAGCCAGTACTTCCTGCCTGGCGCAGAGCGCCCTGCTGCGTTCAATCAGAGACCCGGCGGCGTCTAGTTGAGAGGCTAAGCCTTTCGCATTCGCAACTTATTACAAGTGCTTAGGTGTCCTGGAATTTTTTGCTACTTTATTTTCTCTTTTACGGGAGGAAATAGTTTGACTAACGTGTCAGCTTTGGGGGGAGTTGGGGACACTCGAGTTAAATAAAACAGCGCTGACGGACGAGAGCGATGGAAGGACGGCACTACATATAGTTTGAGCGGGCTCAGCCTCAGTCGACGTTGTATGAACCTTTTCATCTGTTAATCTTTAATAAGATCAGAGAATGTTCTGGGCTGTGTTGCGCATGCGCAGTCACATCTTGCTGTCGACTGCGCCAATTCTAGGGCCGCCAGCACAGTCCACTGATAAAATGGAAGCTCCCAGGACGATTTAAAATAAAAAGGTCTGTGGCGGTACAGCTAATGATGAAGATGATATTAGTGATGACGATACCACTAAGTCGGTTACTAACATATGGCCTGTTAATGGAGAGGTGCATTGTAACGTCATGGGTGGCAATGCTTAAAAAAGTAAAATAAAAACAGAAGAAAAAAACCATCTTCACGTCAGGGACGAGCCACTTGACATGACTTGACTTGACTTCATTTGATTGTTCATGTTGCTCAGCAAAGTCCACCTTTTTATAATGCTTACAAAAATGCCGACGTACAGTTACGCACAAACGATATGCGAACACGAAAATATGAACCAGAACACACAAATAGCGCGATTTCCTTCTGTGCAAGTCAAAATGACGCGCGGTAAGTTACAAAAACAAATTTGAGAAATGGGGCTTTCCAAATACACCAATCGCGAGCTCTCGGCTTCCTTCGTTAATAAAGAGCTTTTCTCTCTCTCTATCTTCAATAGCGGGTTAATACTCAACCTCAACGAACAGTATATATATATTTTTTTCAATTTTACGTGTTGTGGTTCATATTTTCGTGTTCCCATTTCTGTTGTCCATGACTGTACATGAGTCGTAGCACACGGTCCCGGTTCACCTGCTGTGGATCTGCAAATGCGTAGGATATAGAGAGACGTACAGGTGCCGTCAGAAGTAATTAAAGCACGGGAGCTGTGGCCGAACCGTATCAGAGCGCCGTGCAACTGCACCGGCGGTAAACGAAAGGACGAGAACACGCATGCGCGCCTGCCGACGGCGACAGCCCATCTACTTCGCAAACCACTTCTTTTAACCTAGCTTCGAACATTGTTCGCAGCATACTGGTCTCGGAGATGGCGCTGTAGCAGAGGCTTCTACAACATTTCTGGCGCACTTCTAGCGCACGCGAGCTGCCGGAAAAACGGCGCGCTATCACAGGAATCTGCAGCGACAGTTTTTCTTTCGAATATTTTTAGGTGTGTACCCTATCAACGCCATAGCAGCCATAGTCCAATAGTCCAACTAGTTGGACTATCGCAGGTGAAGCGACAAGGCAATGCAAACCCTTTTACCATTCCCGTTCTATAATGCGTACAGAAAAAAAATTACGCTATCAGAAGAATGATGATAAGTGGCGAAGCCGAGAGGGGAGATCATCGGTAACCGTACTCTCCTGAAAGTTCGCATTACATCTAAGAAGACGTAAGACGTTGGTACATACGATCAACTTTTATTCGGAGTCAATGCTCCCAGCCCAGACCTGGTGAAAGACCCCGCCATCGAGGACTTCCCAACCTCCACCACAATTTGTCACGTAGATGGCGACAACGGTAAAGAAAGAATTTTTTTGGGCAACTGGTGCTCCGAACAAGACGAGAGGAAACGAGCAAGCTGCGTCTCTCGATCTCAGAACGACTGCCTGCGTTCGTGGCGTGACTCTCTGCTGATCCCCCTGCAGTGCACGTGCGCTCGCGCTCCGTTGGCACACAGACAAGCTGCGCGCCCGTTGCCGAGTTTGCGTTGGGTTGCACCGGTTCTTGCGCGTGCAACGCGGCCACTTTGCGACATCTCCGAAGCATGGTCGGCACGTACCAGGAACACAAGGGATGGACAGACCCAATGCCTTTAGGAGCTCGCCCCTAAAATATATTCGGCATATTTCGCGAGATATACAACAAATAACAACCCGAATGGCAATTAAGAGAGCCAAGACACCGGCTCGTTCCCAGCCGCGGCGGTCGCTTTTTTGATGGAGGCGAAAAGCAAAAACGCCCGTGGTACGAGATTTCGGCGCACGTTAAAGATCCCCAGGTGGTCAAATTATCCGGAGCCTCCACTACGGCGCGCCTCATTGCTGCGTTGCGTCGGCGCGCTTAAACCCTACAATCAATCAATCATACGCGCTTTTGCCCAAAGTCTCGCTCGCCGGCCCGCCCAGCTTCAGCTCTCACGCCCCTAACCCCCTCCTCTCCTAGAGCGAACCACTTTTCTGCAGGCATTGCACGCTTGTTCATGCCATGCTTGGATTGGATTCGGCCTCCCCCTTTCCCTTGGCTTGGATCTCGGTCAGCGATCGCTGTGGATTGATTGGATTTTGCGTCAGCCGCGGCAGACCATTGGCCTTGGCGCCGCCTACGTTATCGCGCTATAAAACGCGGTGCCTGCGTCGCTCGTCCATGTTCCAGACGACCGTCCGCGCGTCCACCGTTGCAACTGAAACCCGCTTGCGTTCGCATCTCCAGGCGTTCCCGCGGAGGTGGAGTTGATTTTCGTGCTCACAGTTGCATAGTGTAGCGTATAGTCCCGGCTAATTGCCTTCGCTCCCCTAACGATAATTGCGTTGGGCCCTTCATCGTTCCAGGCGTTTCCGACAAGTAACGTGATATCGCTTTCAAGTTTGATATTGACGAATGTTTACAGTTTGAATCACCGTTAAAGGACCGTACGGCCCTCCTAATACCCCATGGTTCCCTGCGGTCGCAATCCGAGTTTGTTCGTTAACCGCGGTAAATTCACATCTTTTTCAGAATCACCGACGTTCAACTGTACTGCAAATTACTTGTTCCTTTAAGCTGTACTATTTGTTCCAATTTATTACTTGCGCAGCTTACTTCGTGATCCTTTTCTATGGAATGCTTCCCTCCAATCTTTAATGCCACCTGGACATTCTGGACATTGAAGGCACCGCATAAGTAAATACACATGAAAATAAAAAATAAATAAATAATTATTCCGGAATAATTACTTAAGCCCGCTCATTTGCTTCGAAGGTGAAATCATGATGGCGACTGATACACCGTGTTTGCATCCCTTTGTCCGCTTCCGTTTCTTTATCCTCTGGTGTGAACTGCTTGGAAAGGTAGACTGACGACGCTTGGTGTCAAGGCTCCCTTAGAATCAGAGTTATCCTAGCACCTGTTCCACTCACGTGACGTCACGTTCATCTGTCGCGAGATATGACGTCACGCCGCGCCCCCTAGATAACTCTTGTTCTGCCACTGGTGATGATGCTCATGATGCCGATAATGCTTGTAACGGGGTGGCGTTGCACAGCGACCTCTGTCGTAACGCCACTGTACCGTAACGCCCCCTAGCTGGCCACGAGTATGCAAAGCGTTACCGAGACAAGTTGCACGTCCCGCTCCCTCGACTGGTGAAAGTCTAGGGATGAGCTTGCAAAACACTTGCCCAGTCCGTGTAACGGTTGCCGTGAGGAGCACCACGATATCGATAAACATGCCTAACCTAACTAGACAAGAAGCAGTGATTTATAGACAATTACAGACTTGTTCATTAATGACTGGAGTGGTAGCCAAACACATCTGCCCAGAGGTGTATGTTAGTGATATGTGTACACTATGCAACAGAGAGAGAGCCACCATGGCCCATATCCTATGGTATTGTGAAAATCACCCGCAAGAAGCCAGAAACACTACAATTCCGCCAAGATTCATGGACGACATGAAGAATGGAAACTACGAAGACCAACTCCAGGCTGTCCAGCTGGCAATGGCTGGCCTCGAACGCCAACGGCCTGCAAGCGCCGCCTACATGGAGGTTGTGTGAGCAGGCCTGGCAGGGGCTCAGCTATTGCGACGTACTAGCCTCGTCTTCACAGCAGGCTCTAATAAAGGTTGTTTCTCACTCTCTCTCTCTGACAATGACTACGTGTACAGCGCAAAGTGATGACGGAGTATGTAAAAAAAAAAAAACAGTTTCAAACTTCTACAAATGCGGGGTGATGCGTCCTTCACTGATCACGTAGAAAGAAACCCTGTAGCTCCGCTACGGTTCAAGTCTTGCGCGACCTAGTTAGTGCAAGCTTCCCCAGTTATTTCAGTGTCGGTCTACAACACGTCACTGCTGCCAGTACGCCACCACTATGTCGCAAAATTCGAAGTTTTTCAATATTTCTTGTGCTTTTGCGGTTCAAAAACGTCCTTCCTAGTTGGAATGGAACTCAGTGAGCTACCACCGTCCAGTTCTTTCAAGTAGAACAAAGCTGCATCTTGCCTTACTAATGTCGATTATACTGGAGCGCGCGGCCGCCACAGCCGTTCGTCTGCTCATGATTCAGAAAGGACACGCGCGGTAGAAAGCTCAGCCATGCAGAAATTGCGCGTTTTTCCGTTTATTCCTCTCGGAAAGGGGCAAAGAATGGGCGTGCCTAATACAGCGCTTGCATCATCGCCAGTCGAGGAGCATTCGGCTCGAAAGAACCCAACCGAGGAGCAGAGTTCGGTGTCTCCATTACCTCCGCCGAATCAGATCTCACGCTGCATGACTCCGGGAGATCGATCGGCACGTGGATGAGACGCGCGCTATGGTTCATAACTGCCAGGAAGCGAGGCATTTTCTGAACTTCGAAGAAAAAGAAGTCGTACGAGCTGGAGGTATGACGTCTGCGCTTTCAAGGAGTTCCACGCGCCGAAGTTTCTTTTCGTCTTCCTCGAGGGCTTATGCTACCCCGTTCCGTGCGCGGCTTAGAGAAGAATCCTCTTAGGCCTGCTAGTTGTCGCACCGCCCTTAAAGTCGGACTAGAGGCTTTTCTTAAAAGCTCGCAGGTGGAGTTTCTTGTGAGCTAAAAACAAAAGACGTATTACTTGGTCGGCGTTGAGAGCTTTTACCTCTTGTGCGGTCCATTCGAAACAAAACTGAGCCTAATAATAGCTCCCAAATTTAAACGCCTAGGCAGAAGCGCTGTTGTTCTTTGACGCAGTCGTGTTTGCACGCGAGAAAAGGGATTCTAAATATAGGTCTCCTGCATGTACGACGTTACAATCAAGCCAGTCGAATCCAGTACAAACTATCAACACTGGGAACAGGAAGTGATCGTTTCCGTGAGGTTTTTGCCCACCATTAGGCCTGAGAATTATCCCAAAGCCCAATACTAGAATTAGGCATACAAAGCCATATACGGTTCGTGTCTATATAGACCTTAGATATACATGGATGGCCATATCAGGAATCGGTAACATATGGCCATATTTGCGCAGTTCTTCCCTATATTACAAAATTTAAATCCATATTTTGCCTGCTTTAAAGGGGCCATAAAGACAAAACATAAGTTTGATTCAAAAGAATACCCCGTTAGAATCATGCTGACACCACTTTTAATGTAAACTTCACTCAAATAAGCTGTATCAGTAGAACGAAAATTTGAGCTAGTTGGATCTGATTCATGTTTGAAGCGCGGACAGACGAAACACAAGAAGAGGAGGACAAGACGAGCGCTTGGTACTCTTCTTGTGTTTCGTCTGTCCGCGCTTCAAACATGAATAAGCTGTATCATTAGGAAAAAAGGGAATGGCCATGCGACCTCACTGGCTCATTTCCCGCAACAGAACCTATGATGTCATACCAGCCAGCTCTACGATTGGCGGAGGCGGGAAAAAGCAAACGCAAGTTAGGCAGAACTTATAAGCTTGCCGGATGGGCTATTTGCGCTTAAATTTAGGGCGCATTCTTTTTATATCACTAAGAATGGTGGGACAAACAGTGGAAGTTACGAAAGCACACGTAAACATAGAACTACCGATGCGTACTGCTGTTGGTACTGCGCGCACTATGCTTCGTTTAGATGCACAGCACTGCGGAGCTTTGGGGTTGTCTCAGACGACACTGGCCGATTGGACTGACGCAAGCGACGGTGTCTTACGTGACCATATTTGTCGAGCGAACACCACGTTTCAGGAAACGATTATTTTCTCTATGAACAAGAACAAGCCAGGTTTAAATACGGTCACAAACAAACCAAAGGAAGAAAACGGCTTGCCGCGGTGTGGTGGCGCCATCTAGGTTGACAAGTCTCCGCTCCACACCAAAATTAGCTGAAAGAACTGCTCTTATGATGTCATTGCAAACGTCGTTGAAACACACGTTTTGGCGCGAGAATCAAAATTTTAGCTTAAATTGATTAATTTCGCAGTGAATAAAGCATCGTTTGCTTCCGGACAAGCGCTGGGGGCACTATAGAACACGAAATCTTTCGAATAAAAGAAAGTTGTATTTTGTCTTTCATGGCCCCTTTAAGGCGTCGAAGCTACGCCTGGGCTATCAGGTGCCCCTTGATAAATTTCGACCACGTGGCGAACATTAAAGCGCCCCGCAATCTCAACATACGGGCGTTGTAGTTTTTTGCCTCCATTAGAACGCACAATTGCGCTCAGCAGCACAACGCCTGAGCCACTGTAAGGCACTGGGGCCGGAGTATAAGCGATTTTATGCTAGCATATATGATTTTAAGAAGAAAGTGCTAGTTCATATATGACAGCCTACCATTGTCCCTAAAGAATAAAGTTACCTGCTCACTTACAATGGTACTCACCTACGGGGCAGAAACTTGAAGGCTCACTAAGAGGGTTCAATTTAATTGAGAACGACTGGGTCAGCGACCAATGGAACGGAAGATGATAGGTGTAACATTAAGGGACAAGAAGAGAGCGGAGTGGGTCAGGGAACAAACGCGTGTTAAGGACATACTTTGTAGAAATTAGGCAGAAATGGACGTGCGCAGGGCATGTAATGCGAAGGCAAGATAACCATTGGTCATTAAGGGTAAGAGAGCGGATCCCTAGAAGAGGCAAGCGTGGCAGGGGGCGGCAGAAAGTTAGATGGGCAGATGAGATCAAGAAGTTTGTGGGGATAAATTGGTCGCAGTTAGCACAGGACTGGGATAATTGGAGATTGATGGGAGAGGCCTTTGCCCCGCAGTGGGCGTAGATAGGCGCGTAAGGGGTCGCCTGTATTCAGGGGTCGCCTGTACCTAGTTGCACACACCTGACAACCCGAGAATTCTAGCACTGTGGACTCACCGTTATGACAGTTGTGAGCAAAAGTGTACGGACCACGACACCGGCAAGATGAGGTATTCGCCCTTCACCCGCCATGTTTTAGGGATAATTTACAAGTTAAACAAGCGCTCACGTGCGCACGCACAAATGCTTCTTGGCTGGAACGAGGGTGAAGAGAAATTTTCTGAAATGCGCAGTCTAGCGAGGGAGGGGAAAGTAGCTTTATTGTGTCCAGAGGAAAGGCCTAGTTAAGTCTGGTGTGCTTCAGACGACGGCCGGGATGCCTTGGCTCACAGCAGCCTCTTCTCGTGAGTGTACGCGTTAAAAGTATTCCTACCACATTCCACTCATTAACCTTACAACGGCTAACACTGACCCGGCTACACGAGGCCTTCAAATGCTTCGGCATCAAGAAATCGTAAAAAGTTTCCCAGCAATGCGCCCAGCCGAAAAAAAAAAAAAAAAAAGTTGATTTGGTAGATACCTGACACTGTTGTGCTTTCGGGAAGGAGGGACAGCATTTGGTGACATTCCCAGTGTCTGGCGTTAAAATTTCACCGAAGGCCACCATGGCTGTTCAAAAGCAAGGTGGAAGGAAATGTGACGCGAAAAAAAAAAAAAAAAGCGAGCCCAGCGGTCATATTTCCTGGATGGGCTGTATTATCACAACAAAACTTGTAATCGATACACAGGGGTCAGGAGGGGTGACTTGCTCAGACCGCGTGAGGTAAAAAGAGTACCTGGGGTTGGACTGTAAGAAACACCAGTGCTTTGCGCCTGGTTCGCGCGAAAGCCCTAGGACAAACACTGCGTTCTCCGGTTTCCTTTCACTGAAGAGCGGACAGCCTTGATACGGATAATTGTATATGTGACTGTAGAGAAAAAACAGAGACCCTAGAGGTCACATCGATGTTTGTACATCACAATGCAGCTTGAGAGATTCGAGACAACAAAAATACCTCCTGGTTTACCACCTGAGCTGGGAAATGTAATGGCGAAGAAAACCGATAGGGAGCCACCGATCATACGAAACTGCAGAGGGATTTCGTTATTGCATCAAGGTAAGAGAATCCATAGACATACAGGGGGTTGTTTTGTGAGAATGCCATGAACGTGTTTCTTTTTTTTTTTTCCAAACCGTGAACAGTAACGCCAACCCAGGCGAGGAAGGCAGTTGCAACGCAGAATCCCGTGCGCAATCAACGGTTACATGCAGTGACTCGCTTTCTTCTGCGCTGTTTTAGAAACAACGACGCGTCTCTGCGCGAACACTTTCTAATCAAGCGGTGCGTTGAGAGGGTGTTTCAACACCACGACGCCTCCGTTGTTCTAGTGAAGATGTGAGCTGCGCAGGCGCGCGCAACGGCGAAGCCTGATTGGAGCTTTCTTCCTCTCCGCGTTACAGAGCGCGCGCCGAACTCCTTTCTGGCGACAAATAAGGAATAACGGGCTCGACAGCTACGTTTCGGCCCTAGCTCTTGCAATTTAAAAAAAAAAAAAACATACGAAGAAGTAACGGCGACGAAGCGAAATTGGGGAACGGAACCTCGATGTACACAGGCGCACACAGAAAGGCGCACAGACGCACACTTACTATGACACACACACACATTTGTTACTATGCGCTTGCAGATCCATCCACCCACCTGCCCACGCACCCGCCTACCCGTGCATCCATCTGTCGTCCGTTCCGTCTCTGTCTGTCTGTCTGTCTGTCTGTCTGTCTGTCTGTCTGTCGGTCACGCATGAATTTGCATGCGCACACATACAGACATACACACACACGCACGCACACACCCATATACTGCTGTGTGGTTCGATTTGTGTACATAGAAATCACCCACGTTAGAAGGGCGAAATCGTAAGCCAAAACCCGGCGACGGCTATGACGGAAGAGCTGCCGAAAAAAATTCAATTCCAGAAATTCAGAAATGAATCCATGGTCCTAGAATACCTAGACGTTCCATGCCTCGGTTCCATGCCGTTCTCCACTGTTTCAAATTCACAGTTTCTATTAATGTTTCTTTACTTGAATGTGATTTTTTTACAGCCTCATTTTCTTGTTTTTACAAATCCTGTTCGATCAATTATCTCCATTTACGCTATTACAACGATTACAGGTGTAACTTCCGCGAAATCTGCACTGGTGTGGAAATGCATGGGCGTTACACGGTCCTGGCTGTGCGGGTGCTGCTACGCATTAAAAAAAAAAAACGAAGAAACGAGATACTCTAGCAAACGTAGCGAACAAATAAGCGAACGAGAAGGAAAGGATCACTTATTGGTACAAAAGCATGAACACGTGACCCATACCTCACACGCAGGTCGCAAAATTTCAACCAATCTCTATAGCGTACGGGCCGAAGCAGGACAGCATGATAGTGGGTGCGCGAAGGTCATTGAACATGAGCGGCACAGCAGAAACAAGGTGTGTCCCTGGGAATGAGATTAAACTGAAATGGGTTAAAGGGACTCTGCAACACTTTCGATAAGCGCTTTCACTCTTTCCTTCGCGTCTGGAAGCACTGCGAAAGCTACAGTTATCGCCAGCAACGAGCGGCACTGCATGATTTGCTCGTCGCACCAGATACACCTTCCATTTCCGCTTTGTTTTTGTGGCTTTTTTTTTAGTTGCTATCGAAAAGCGTTCATTGCTGCAACTGAAGAAAAACCGGCCAACAGCTGCTACATGGCCTCAGTGACGTAATTAGGGCCGTCGAAGAACGTCAAGACCGGGAAAGAGAGCAAAATCTTTGAGCGAGTTTCCAAGTCATCTGATGGGCATAAAGCAGTAATTTTTGGCCGAGGCAGTTTGCGACCCCTTAATCTAAGTACTGGGTGTGTTGGGTGACTACGTTCTGCAAGCATTTTAGACTTCAAGAAAAGTTGAAGAAGTGTTGCAGGGTCTCTTTAATTAAAAGGCACACAAAAACACGGACATAAGCACGACAGAATTGGCGCCTTGTCTGCCATGCTTGTTTCTTCTTGCGTCCGCGTTTCTTGCGCTTTTAACATTTTCCCTGATGTCAGCTAGACTGACTCGCCCAGGTCAAGCTTTTGCTAACGAGATTAAACTGCGACCGCAAGCTACGTGAAGGCGGGGAAAATTAATATCATGAATTAATTTTAGTTGCGGCAACAACTCGGCGAGAGAAGCCACATTTCTGGATAACATCTCTTCAAGCTGTGTTCTTTGGAAGGCGTAGAGAGATCAGTGACAGCCGCGGACAAAGCTTAACGAAGTACACGGGCTTTGCAATATAGGTCGCCGAGAGATCTTCCACCGGCAGTGTTCTGAACCTTCGGTTTCCTATATGGGGGTGCCGAAGCAGCAGCAGTCGTTCGACCAATCGTCTTTAAGTGCAGCGTTTCTATCGAGGCTGCTGAACAGCGGCGCATTGGAAGAAATAGGCTGAGTGTTAGGGACTGTGGGTTATAAAGGGAAGAGGGTAGGGGACCAGAGAGAGAGAGAGAGAGGACAGACAGACAGACAGACAGACAGACAGACAGACAGACAGACAGACAGACAGACAGACAGATAGATAGATAGATAGATAGATAGATAGATAGATAGATAGATAGATAGATAGATAGATAGATAGATAGATAGATAGATAGATAGATAGATAGATAGATAGATAGATAGATAGATAGATAGATAGATAGATAGATAGATAGATAGATAGATCATTATAGTCACTGGTGATGTTAAGGACACCCCCACATGTGCTGACTACACTCCACGGTGGCTCAGTGGCTAAGGCGTTGTGCTGCCGAGCACAAGGACGCGGGCTCGATTCCCGGCCGCGGCGGCCGCTTTTCTGATGTAAGCGAAAAGCGGTAACGCCCGTGTGTACGAGATTTTGGCGCACGTTAAAGATACCCAGTTGGTCAAAATTAATCCGGAGCGCTCCACTACGGCGCCCCTCATTGCATGTGTTGCGTCTGCACATTAAACCCTACATTCAATCAATCAATCAATCGAATCAGTCACATGTGCTGACTGGCCGCAACCAGAGACGCTGGGGGCACATACTCTGAGTCTACTCACACGGCGCCGAGGGCAGAGTTTCTACTCGTCTTCATGGCTCTATGTGCGTTAACTTGACTCAGTCGTTGGCTGCTCCTCGGTCGCTCCCTCCAGTTACAAAGCGACAGAGTGAGGCAATAATAAACAGAGCGCCGTGAAAAGTTCGCCGATGCGCTCCCACCCATCGCTCACGCAATAAAACGTGATGGAATAAGACTGAGTTTTCCGTTATCAAGCGTCCATAGCTTGCGTGGCGCTGGCGGCTGTTATTACCGCGGGAAACACGCGACGCAGCTCCTTATATCCCCTAGCGGCCTGCCAGTGAAGTGGGGCCTGGCTGGGCAAGGGCCATTCTCAGCGCATGTCACACATCCCCATTGCGGCCACCGTTACTCGATCTTTAATCGTCCGCGAACAAAACGCCCCAGTTGTCACTCGGCTGAGCCAGTCATGTCGGTGTTTCTATGCGCTAGCCTTGCGTTACAGTTTGAGTCAGCCCGGCGGGCTGGACGGTACACCCGCTATAATTATACATTTCCGTGTTTTAAAGACTAACGATTCGCGGTACATAGTCTGTGCGCATAATGAAAAAAAAAAAAAAAACACCACGCCGAAATACAGCAAAACACAAAATCATGCTGACTTCTCCCACGTCAGCACATTTCAGATGCACGCGTACTGCCTCAACTAAAACTTATAGACCCCGTAGAGCGGCAGGAGCTTGTCCCTCAACATCTAATCGCAAGCACAGATGAACAAGAGAACTGAACCTAGATTGCGGAAACATGACAGCAAAACTTACTGCCTAAGAAGAGATAAGAGTTCACCAACGTCAGCAGTACAGTAACGGTAGCTACAAGAAAATACTTTTTCCATGCTTCCTACCGACTCCACTGCCAACGTACCCCGCCACCTGTAGAAAACTCTGCGCTAAACGCAGGCGCGCCTTGACAGCCGACCCAATGACCAAGAGAGCTGCTGCTGTCTGCCCGTTCCACCGCATTGCGTGAAAGTATGCGCGTTTGCGTCTTCTTCCCTGGAGGCGCTACTACAATTTGCCGCACACTGCCCACCACCCAAGCGCCCAAAGAAAGGAGAGTGATGGAAAGAGTCGGCGACCTCTCAGAGAGGACGCTACGTAACACATCTGGAAAGGAAAGCGCTTTACAAGGAGCGAAAGAGAGCGAGAGGAAGAGAGCGACAGAGGCCGACTCAAGTTTGCGGTTCGCTGAAACCGGGTAACTGTCGCCTTCGTCGTAACAGTGACTGAGTTTCCTTTTTCTCCGGCTTCTCAAGACGTTGCCGTTTCTTCCCTCCGGGTGGAGCCAGACGGTAGTCGAGGAGTTTCTGGGGGAGGCGACATTCAGGAACTCTAGTCGAGACTAGGGCGCCTCGATGCGTCTCCACCGACTAGACGAGGACCTGTGCGGAATACTCGACGCAGAAATTGAACTGTGCGAGGGGAAAAACGTAAATGCGTGCATCATTACTTTGACCCTGCGCATTCTTTCCTACGGATCACCTAGAGGAGACGCTGTTTGTAGTTCTTACTTTTCCTTCGCAAAGTAATATAAAAAAGGAGATTAAAACGCGAACAAACCTCACGGCAATCGAAGGCGCACCTGCGCCCTCAGCAAGGACCGGCATCAATGAAGGAGATACGGTGCGTCTATTTCTCCCCCGGCAGAAAGGCCAGCGGCGCGGCCAGGACGTGGCTGCAACAATGACGGCGAGATGCGAAGAGGGGATAAACGAGAAAGAAGAGAAACGCGCCGGCGTAAACACAAAGGCAGGCGGCGACAGAAGGCCCGAACGCGGCCGCGGGTGACGGCTCCCCAGACAACACTGACGCGCTTGAAACGGGAGAACGGCCTCGGAGCGGAAGAAGGAGGCAACAAGGTGGTTCCTCCAGATTTTCCCGAATGCCTTCTGTTCCCTCTCGATGCAGTCTGGCAGCGGCGGAAACCTCGCAGGACGGGGGAACTCCCCGAGACGGAGAAAAAAGAAGGAGCGAGCGGCGAAAAAAAGAAAGGGAACTCGCAGAAGCAAGCGCTCAAGGGTGAGACTGGAGAGAAGCGCAAGAGAAATGGGCGAACCAGAGATGGTCTCGGCGGCAGTGGCGCACCACGTGGTTCGCGCCCCGCGTTACTATTGTTCGCGTCCGTTCGTCCCGCACCAGCGGCTCCTGCCTCCCGAATCTCGGCTGCTGCTGCTGTTGTCGAAGAAACTGGGAGAGAGACCGAAGAGCAACGCCCGCCGAAAAAGAAAAAAAAAAAAAAAGTCCCGTTTCTTTACCGCTTCCCTGTCTGCTCTCGGGCAGCGGACAAAAGACGGCTAACGTCTTTGAGTGGGGAAGCCCCTCTTCTTCTTCGACGAGGCGGGCCAGGGAAGAAAGACCTTTCCGCAGACGCCGTAACGGGACGCACTTACGCACACGGGATCCCCCCCGGTCTCTTCCCTCCGTCTCGCGCTTCCATTATCGTTCGGCGTTGTACTCCGTTTATTATGACGGCGAGAGCGGCGGTTAGTTTGTTCGAGCGTTACCGCCAGGACCTCCGGTTTGCCGCCAGCGTCTCGCGTTGCGCCAAGAGGAACCCGAAGAGCAGGGGAGGCGGAATTTTGTTGATGTACGCGTTTCTTTTTGGTGCCTCATTTTCGCTTATTTCGCGCACCCTCGCGAACCGAGGAGGACGGAGAGAAGGGGCACGCCAGCTGTCGCGGCGCTCGGAGGGAGACCCCGAACTTTCCCCATGCCCGAGCTTTCACCTTCGCGACGCTAGGCGACTTCATCTTCGTCGAGAGTGCGCTGACGGGGGTCGTGGAAGGGGCAAGCGGTTTGTGGCCGCTGCTCTCGGCTTTCGCATTTCCTTCGGTTACGTTTTCTTTGCGTGCGCCCATGGTGCTACCGAACAGACGATTATCGCTGTGGCGAGGAAAATAAAAGCTGCGCAAATTGTACTTACTGCACCTGGAATGTTAGGCGTCGGTGAAGGGTAATGTGCGAAGTATTTGCCAAGTTTCGGTGAGTGAGCGGTGATGCTACCGCAAACAGCACGTAGCCACGACTTGTTGCACGTATCCACTACCCACGCGGGGGCTCAGAGACTAAGGCGTTGTGCTGCTGAGCCCAAGGACGGGGGTTCGATCCCGGCCGCGGTGGATGCGTTTTGTGTTGCAGGCTGAAAGTAAAAACGCGCGTGTGTTCGAGATTTGGGCGCACGTTAAAGGTCCCCACGGTGGTCGAATTAATCGGGAGCCCTCCACTACGGCGCGCCTCATAGCTAAGGTTTAGGTCTGGCACGTTAAATCAATCAATCAATCAATCAATCAATCAATCAATCAATCAATCAATCAATCAATCAATCAATCAATCAATCAATCAATCAATCAATCAATCAATCACACGTATCCACTGCCCCGCCAATTCTATTTGAAAGAAGCCGAAACAAACAATCCCCACGCTTTCAGTATCCATTCTTTCAGCGAAGTGAACCTCGTTCAAAAAAAAAAACACCATCTCCCCTTAGGGAACCCTGAGTAGTATGCGAAACAGCCATGGGGTCGACTGAAGTTTCCATTAGTTTTCAGTTCGTCGTTTCAGTTGACGTTCAGCTTCGCGTGCCTTCTCTGTATCCGTATCTTCTTGACGTAGTTTGAATGAGTGAAGGACATAAGGCGCGTTCGTAGCACATGCTCCCGTCTCGGTTTGTAGCTCAGTGGGAAGAGCGCCACGTACCTCCCGTTGCGGCCAGAGAGTCGTGGGATCGAAACCGGGCGCCGCCTAAAAGTTTCTTTCTGTGGACTGCGCTGACGTCAGCCCGCTGTCGTCTGCAAGAGACGCCACGCTGAGTGGCACGTGCCAAGCCCAAACGACAAGTGGAGTGCTGAAGAAAACGACAACTAGGCACAGCCCCGAGTATGAGATGCTTCTCATCTAAAATGGCTGCGCATCTGCTCGCTTCGCTGCAAATGTCGTTGAAAGACGATAGTCTTCTGCCGTCTCTGCCCCGTGGATGCCTCTCCTATGTACTCCGCCCACCTCTCACGCTCTTCCTATCCCTCTCGCCCCTCCCACGATAAACACGGTGGAGGTTTGCTCAAGTCAATTCATTCTGCCGCGCTCTACTGCTCGCGCCATCTACGGGAACCTTTTGTAACTTCTGGACTTGCAACAATGCCACAAGGGGGCGCCGCGAGCGCCTTTTGCATTTCGAGTTCAAAAAAATTTTAAGTGCGTATTTTTTATTTGGTACAGCAAACAACAAGTAGTCATGTATTTTTAATTACAAGAACAATACAAATATCACTTACGTATTGATGTCTTGCCTCAAATAGGCCTAACGTTTTCTTTTTGCTCAACAGTATTAAGAAGTATGAGCATTGCCACCAGATTTAGTAGTTGAAAATGATTGCCTTATTAAACGTCTCGTTCAAGAATTCCTTTACCTCTTGCCCGGCGGCTGAATCCAGTGAAAGATAGACATGACAGACCAAAAACTTTCCGCGTCTAAAGTAGCCCCGAAATGCTACCCGCCTTTAGGGCTACTTTTTTTGACAAACAGAATCAACAAAAGCTACGTCAGCCTGTGGACTATGATTACTGCCTACAATATTCCAGCGGATTCCGCCAGATGTCCTTGGAATGTGATTCGCTGCGAATAATGCGCGAATATAACAAAAAGCGGTCGTCATTTTAAGACGCACTCTTTTTGGTATTAGTTTAGGTCCGCGATATCCGTTGCAGTGCGCCCCATATATCGGTATGACGACGCAGACAATGGTCTGTACGTGCGGCTAGACGTGTGTGACTCGGCGATTATCGAGCGGGTCTATTCCAAGAGAGTTACTTGGATAAAAACAGACAAATAGAGTACGCAATCGTCTTCATCTTACAACGCCACCATCACTGACCCTGGGGGGCACGCCACTTTTCAAAACCGCCACACTCCCGCCCGGGCTCCGATCTTTCCCTCCCCGTATGGTAATGTCAGACACTACTCAATCACTGCATCTGCTTGGTGAACCAGCTTCCAAACTGAAGGCGCTAAGAAATTTTAAATAAGCGTGCACTCACGCCCAGAGTGATATAGACACTAATACGTTTGTACGCGGTTTATTTTCGGTTGCTGTGCCATATTTCAAATGAGTTAACCATTATGGTTTCCAGTGGGGTCCTCCATCCATCCATCCATCATCTCTCGTCTCTCGCTCTCTCCATCTCTCTCTCTCTCCATCTCCTCTCTCTCCTCTCTCTCTCTCTCTCTCTCTCTCTCTCTCTCTCTCTCTCTCTCTCTCTCTCCAACCAAAAGAAGATGCGGCCAAGAGCGAGCCAGACTGAGAAGCGGTGCTTGGGGGGGAACGACTTTCCCTGTGAACTTCTTCCGATCATTCTGCGGTTTTCCCAGACCCACTCAAGACCGTGCGTGGCGGGGCGTGTCAGTAACGGAGCACGTACACGCCCCTCACGGTGACCGATGTGCGGGAACCGGCGGCACAGTGCCCGCGCGTTGTGCACTCGATCTTTTCCGCTGCGCCAGTCTGCGTCGACAGCTGCCGTTGGAGTGTCGGCCTTTCCCTGGTTGGCGATTAGCATCGTCCCCTGGATGCGGGCCACGGGGTCTTGGGTCCCGGCTCGGAGGACGGACTCAAAAGTGAACCCTCTGCCGCCCGGAAGTAAGGGTCGCAGCATGAAAAAGAGCGCGGTAAGAGCAAGTCTAAAATGAGAGAGAGAAGCGCGAACAACGAAAGCGTATCAAGAAATGCAGACAACTGATAAGAAGAAAGATTAAAGGAGCGAGAGAGCGAGAAGCAAGAACAGATAGCGCCGAAGATAACAGTTAAAAATAGAGGACGGAGCGAAAGAACGGAGGCGGCGCCGAAAAGCGCGGATGGGTTCGGCAAGCCGTAAAGGAGGAGGTGGGATGGAAAAAACGAAGGCGAAAGCAGTAGCCATTACGTAAGCTACGGCGTTGCGACAGCGGAACAAAAATAACCAAGCGCTACGGGAGGAGCAAGAGAGAGAACCTACAAAAGATGCAGATGAGAAACGAAGAAAGAGGGAACAGTCAGGGAAGGTGGAACCCAAAGAAAAAAAGAAGAATAGCGGCGTAGGGGGAAACCCGTGGGAACCACCGGCGTGCGCGGCGAGAAAGAGGACGAGAACAGCTTGGCTTGGCTTGGCTCCTCCCCCCGCTTCATCGCCGCGCAGGGCAGAGCAGTGAAAGGGAGGAATCGGCGCCCGTCGAACTGGAGTACGTCCGGTTGCACGCGTAGACAACTGAGCCCCGCACTCTCGGGAGGGATTTCTTGCAAGATACCTCAACGCTCCCCCTTCTCATCTTTGTTTTTTTCTCTTGCTCGCGCGCTGAACAGAGCGGCAAAAAGGACGAGGAAGAAAGTGAGCGCGCTGAACGAATTACACGGCCCAGTAGACACCGACCTGCCGTGGACGAGGAAAGAAAGTACGGTGCATCACTTGGGACGGTGGCGCGCGATACCTAGACTACAGCTGTTTTGAATTACTAGGTGCACAGCGCCGTATCGGCGCGAGGTCTTCCTTCACTTTTTCCCGCGGAATGTGGCACCGTATGATACATAATATACGACAGGGTATATCGATTTTGCTTTACAGCTGTACTCGTTCTTTAGCTTGTAACGCTTTCTCAGGAAGGCTGGGGATTAGAACGCGCTTTAGTGCCCTCGATCGGTCAAACTTGTAAGTTCGGCTTTTCCTGTGCTCAGCCGGCAGCAGTTCACTTACATGCCGCTTTGGATATCAGAACAGCTGGAATGTAAGTTCTACCGCTTCGCGTCTTTCTTTGGTTTTTTAACGCGCACAAAGCGCGGAGAGCTTTCGTATTTTTCCTTCCCTTGGGCGTTAGCACGGTATTAGATATTAGTGCGTTGAATAAAGGTTCGTGGCCAGAGTCTAAGTTTTTTTTCTGCCGTGGTTGTTTTCGCAGCTCTCGGGCATGTCTTTACACCACCACCGCCTCTGCTTTGCCGGATCGAAAATGCATCATCTCTGCTACATTTCCCCCATAATATTTCTTGTAGCTTATCCGCTCGTTAGCTACGCGTTCTAGATGTAAACCAAATAGGCAAGGATTCCGCCAGAGAGAGCTTAAGCTTGTGGGCTAGTTGGTACACTGTTAATTAAAAAAACACACTACGCTAAGTAAACATGGACGAAGGACAGCGAGACACGAGAAGCACGCATACGAAAGCGCACGATCAACAGGCTTTATTTTCCAACCCTTCGAAAACATGAAACGAAGATAATGAAAGTTAAAACGCACAAAAAACCCAAGAAAACACACACACACAAAAAAAACTAACACCCCAAAAGTGTCTTCACTGGTATTTCTGATTGATTGATTATGAGTTTAACCCACAGGACGCTACACAGCTTATGAGGCCCGTCGTAGTTTGTGCGTTTTATCTTTCCATGTTTAGGTTTGCGTGTTTTCAGAAAGGGTCGGAAAGTATAGCCGGTTGGTATTTGCGCCTTCGTATGCGTGCATTTCGTGTTCGCTTTCGCTGCTTTCGTCTATGTTTAGTTGGCACAGTGTTTTCTCAATTGAAAATTTCGCGTCCTAGACGGCGTTTACCCGCCGAGGGTACGCGGTGTCCCCAAAAATAGACACAGAAACGTCGGTGCACCGGAATTACGAGACGCGTCTCAGAGGGGGACAACAGACTAAACGAGGACACCACTCCACTCTTCTTCCTTCCACCTACGCCAAAAAGCAGCGGCCACGACCTGGAGTCCAACCCACGACCTTTTGCTCAGCAGCGCAATGACCAAGCCAGTGACCAAAGACAACAAAACGGACGAACCAGGTAGGGCGTCTGATACGACAGTGGAGTCACGATAACACCTACAACTCAACGCACCGGACCTCCTGATCGGCTAAGGAGTAGGCATTGCACTGCACGAAAACTTAACGGAGATAGGGTGTTTTCTTTTTTTTGTCGCTTCTTTCGTAGTCGATGCAACTTTCTGCGAGCCCCCCGCAGAGGATAACGGCCCTTGAGTGCAAGAGGCCTTGGCGATACCGTGCGAAGGCCGCTTCGTTGTTCTCTCGCCTCTGCCGAAAAGAAGGTGCAGGTACTCGCCGCCATTTCCCGCGCTGGGGGCCTTGGGAACCTTAAAAAAAAGGAAGACCGAACGGGAACGTAAACGCGCGAAAGGACTCAAGTGAGGGGGACGGGTCGGCGGCGGCTTTGATGGACCGAGCTCGCAATCTGTCACGCCTGCGAGAAAAAGGCGAAGGCCTTAGGTCGGGGATTAATTTTGGCCATCTGGCGCGGCGGTGGTCGCGAAGGGCGTGCAAGGTGAGATGCGCAATAGACAGTGCCGAGGCGGTCCGTTAGGAGGGAGCTTTGGACGACAATAGACGTCCCCGTGGACGGGTAGACGAAGTGCGCAAGGCCTGGATGCAGAAGCACGTCAGGCGTCGAACGAAGACTGCGAATTGCCGGAGCCCACGGAGTAAGTACAAGACAGGGCGGGAAACGGCATTTCCTAGGGCGGCCAGATAACATTACAAGCGCTTGGCCTAGGTAAGCTATCCGCATCTGTCGCGGGAGATCGAGGCAACTCCGCGGCCGCCGCGATCGCTATTTCACTGCGCAGAACTGGAACGAATTGTGGCCGCTTCCATTTTGTGTATTAGGTGCCGCTACCCTCTCCTTCGCCGTCGCAGCTACAAAGCTTGTCAGTCCGCTTTGGATTTCATTGTCACCCGCCCGCGCCCGTCGGAATGGGCCGTTTCGCCTCTTGTACATATATTATATTGTTCGTTATATATTTATATATATATATATATATATATTATAATATATATATACGAAAACACACAAAGGCGCGCAGAAATAGTATAAGTAAAGAGTCGGATACACAGCAAGAACAATAACATTTTACTTACGTAGCGGCAACGGGCTTGCATCAGAGTAAAGTTAATCGAAATCTGATGAAGGCAAGTCCCGTTGCCACTGAAACATTTTGTTATTGTTGTTCTTATATATATATATATATATATATAATTCAATCGGGGGGGTAAATATCGGGTGCTATCTTTTAAACCGATAACCGGGAAGAAATCGTTTTCTTTTTGTAAAACCGTTGCGAAATTGTGTTTTTTTTTTCGGGTTAAATCTACAGATGTACGGAGGATGATACGCCTCAGTTTATTTTTTAAGGTATCGCGAGCTTTTTAAGCTCTAACCCGTTAAAATTGGTGTTCGTTTCAAGCTCGTGAATCGGAAGTGACATCGTGGTTGTTTGGCAAATGCTCTTCTAAATTTGGCATTTGTTTGACAATGAATCCGTATACTGATGACAGCAGAGAGCGTTCATAACTTCTAAAAGACGAAATATTCACGAAAGTGGCCATCGATTTTCACTCATCCTTGCTTTACATTATCATCTGCATGCGCAACATGCATGCCGGTCGGTCTCATACGAGCCCTCCACAATCGGTGGACGAATACCAGCTGGGAGAAAGTCCTCTCGACATCACAGCTTCTGTTAGCTAGGCACAACAGTGTCCAGTGCAGGATTTGTCAGCCTTGGGTAGCGAGCAGAAGAGTCATGCCAATACTCAATGAGTTCTGAATCTGTGTTTGTGGAGCCTGCTCCCAGCAAGTATATACTGTTGAGAGCGGCGGACCGTCGGCCCATGATTGTGCAAATTGCTACTTTGAAAAAGTCCATTCGGGAAGAAATCGGGTTTTACCCGAAAACGAACAACCCTATATATATTCTTGCTCAGTGCCGGAGCACCAGCAGGGTTTGTTTTTAACGGAAAGCGGGATGGTAGCTGAGGTGGCGAGCAATCGCTTCTCGTATACGACGTATTAAGTGCGAATGGCTTCGGGAATATGGACCCAGGTTCGAAGCTTAGTCGGAGAGAAGAAATCACTAAATTGCAGCATGAAGTAGATGCGCCTGGTGACTTTCAGCAGCGGCCCACTCGTTTGCGTGTATACAGGCTGCCAGCGGTTTGTTGCTCAGGAAAGAGGGTAGCCACATGTCTTTTTTGTCACACGCTTACTTAATACCTAATAAGAGTGTGTTAATTTTCACGGGTAAAGCAGGAAAAATTCAGCATTCGTACGGGAACTCCTGAGTGTAACATGCTATAACGCGAAAAATTCGGAATTCTTATGCAATTCACCGCTGTTCTCAATGCGCGAGCATCCCTAACGCATTACCTAGCTCATTTGACGAGCGAGCGAAGCAAGTTTATTAAAAATGCCTGCAGAACGATTAGCCGTCCATGTAAGGAAGGCGTCACCGTGACGCGCCATGACGTATTCCCGGCTGTTGGCGCCTCTACTCCCGGCGCGGCCTCAATACTCCCTTTGGTCGACTGCGCCTTGCCCTCCTGTTTTGGGGTGGCAGCCTCCTCCGGTTTCGCTCGGTCGTTGCCTTTCGAGGGCCCGCCGAGATGCTGCTGACGGCCTGGGCTTGGACTCTTGATCGTAGCAAACGCATTGCGGCCTCGAGCCGCGGCGGGATCGTCATGTCATTGTTGTAGCTTGCTGCTGGTTCTTGGCACAAGTCCCAAAGGATGTGAGCCGCAGTGGCTCTCTCCTTTCGGCACACAACAAAGGTCCTTACATAAACACTCGGACCATATGTGCTCATCAGCACTGGGGTGAGTAACGACCCTGTCTGTAGTTGTCGATATAGTACTGCTTCCTCACATTTGACGAAAAAAAAAAAAAGTAGCGTTTCCCGATCTCCCTAACCGGGCCCTTTCAGCGAAATTTCCATTGGCTACACGTAGCCCGAAACTAGTCATTAAAACTCCCTTCTGCTACGACGGCCCAACAACATAACCACTGCGGGGGATTGGCCAGTGACGACGACAGCCGCCGTCAGAAGCTCACGGCCCATTGAACAACTCCCATTTGGCTGCGAACGGGGTCCACAAAGGAAGTCACAGTAGGAGCAGATTTTGTTGGTTGGGGTCCTCGGATGCTGGCACCTACCCACGCGGAGCATTGGCAAAGAAGTTCACCAGAAAAATTAGGCTGTAACCCTGGTTTTTATACAAATATAAAATAAAAAAACATAAAAACCCTTGGAATGTAACAGAAGAGTCAAGGGAAAAAAAAGGCATGAAGAAATAGCCGTCTAGCAGGGGAGCTGTCCTGTCGCCGCAACGGAGGAATAAAAGGAGGACACAACATCCCTGCGGAAAACCGCTGGCACAGCACGCTTCCAGAGAAAGAATAACGCTAACGGATAAAGACAGATTAATGCGCCAATTTTGAAAGCAGATTCTAGACGCGTGCGTCGCAATGAGGGAAAGCTGCGGTGATAAAAAACAAAATTGTTCTATAGTTTCCGGATCGCTGCAGGACGGGCATTGACGAGAGAAAGTCAAGACAAGAGCGATTTGTGCAAAAAGTCGCTCGCCGAGGCAACCAATGAAGCGACTACTCGAACGAGACCCCGCAGCCATTCTCCTAACTTTTTTTCTAAATCCTAAATTCTTTCAGAAAATAGTCAACATGCACATCCAGTATTTACAATAGGGGGTCACGGAGCACCTAAGCCAAAACTTACTGCTCTATTCCCGTCAGATATCTTAGAAACTTGCTCAAACGATTTTTCGCTTTCCCCGTCTCAATTGGCGTTCTTCGAGCACTCGAAAGATGTCATTAGAGCGGTGTAGCGGCTATTGGCCGGCTTTTCTTGAGCAGCAGCAATGAACGCATTCGGTAGCCACTTGGAAAGCCGCAAAAGCAAAGCAGAAACGGAAGGCGCACCAGTTACGACGAGCAAATCACGCAGTGCCGCCCTGTGCTGGCGATAATTATCGCTTTCCCAATGCTTCCAGGCGCGAATAACAGAGTGAAATCGTGTACCGGAAGTCTTGCAGAGTACCTTTCGGGTAACTGTGCATCAAAATTTAGTCACCGTTACGTCGCGTTCGGTGGGTAGCACGACACCCCTTGTTCCTTCGTTCACCTCTTCTTCCTCGCTGTCTAATACAAGCCCGTGAAAGTGATTCGTGAAAGGGAGAATACATGGGACCTCATTTTATGCAGGCTAACGCAGGCATTCGGCAGGCATTCTCAGGTAATGAATGGCAGGCTACCATTGTCCCTGAAGAAGAAAGTGTATGACGGCTGCATCTTACCGGTACTCACGTACGGGGCAGAAACTCGGAGGCTCACTAAGAGGGTTCAACTTAAATTGAGAACGACTCAGCGGGCAATGGAGCGGAAAATGATAGGTGTAACATTAAGGGACAAGAAGAGAGCGGAGTGGGTCAGGGAACAAACGCGTGTTGAGGACATATTAGTAGAAAGTAAGAAGAATAAATGGACGTGGGCAGGGCATGTAATGCGAAGGCAAGATAACCGTTGGTCATTAAGGGTAACAGAGTGGATCCCTATAGAGAAGGCAAACGTGGCAGGGGGCGGCAGAAAGTTAGATGGGCAGATGAGATCAAGAAGTTTGCGGGGATATATTGGTCGCTGTTACCACAGGACCGGGATAATTGGAGATCTATGGGAGAGGCCTTTGCCCTGCAGTGGGCGTGGACAGGCTGGTGATGATGTTGATAATGCTGATCATGATTAACATGAGAATAAACCCTACCATATGCGGCCTGTTTACGCCGGGCAGCGTCAAAGGAAGCCAAGAGTGAAACCCTATTTCCCCACCGTATTCGAACACCGAGGAGAAGCAATGGGCAGGGAGAGATATACGCAAAGAAAGACGTCTTCCATCTCGTTGCGATACTCATTTCGCGCAGTACATGGGTCCCATAACATGCAAACACTGGACGCCTTTGCTTCCTTTTCCCACGCTCTTTCGAACCGTTTGAATATGATCCTGAGCCGTATTACTGAGTGGCCAGATTTTTCAATTTGCCGAAAACCGCATGCAACCACTCCGAACGCTTGAGGCAACGGGTTTGTATACAGCGGCCGAAGTCACCTGATGCGCGCTCGGAGTCCATTTCGTGCAGCGCCCGCCCCTGGCTGCACGCGCAGTATCAAGTCAAAAAAGGAAAAGAAAAAAGGATAATAGGCAGAAGAAAAAAATGGCGACAGTATTGTATAAATAGCAGTCACTGCTGAAAGTTACCCGCGCGTGTACTTGTAAGAGACGACTGCGCCGCGGGCCATGGCTGCTGCTGCCGACGTGTAGCCTGTCAGCGGCCCAGGAGAATAAAAATTGAGCTTTTCAGCGCTACTTATTTTGCTTTGCGCTCAGCTTCTTGCCTGCACGGGAAGGGAGCGTAAGTCAGAATGAAATGTCCACAGCGCTGCGAGATCGTTTTACAGCGCGCAGAGAACAAGGACAAAACGTTGAAGGCTGTTAATCTGGAGTGAGCAAATCAGTGTTAAACCATTAGCTATCTCAATTACGATATTCACACGCCACTTGCACGGTGGTGCGCACGTTGAAAAAGTAATAAACGGTGGAAAGAAAAGGCCTCAAAGATGGACGAGCACGGCGATTTTCTGTCATGATATTTTTTTTAGAGGGTGCATTTCCAATCTGGCCAATTGATCCGCGGACATAGTGCGTATAGGCCGAGACTTCATATGATCTTCCCGTTCTGTCAGCTAACGCGGGAGCCAACTCAGTGCTCTCACGAGTCATTTTAGTTCGCTTGCAGCGCTTGCCGCAGGAACAGCACAGAAACATCACATCTGTGGTCGTTTTTAAGTGAAGAGCACTTTAGGGCCGCGCCTTGTCGTAATAGCTCGCTCGCTGGACCCAAGTGGAGGTCCACGGCGTTCTGTCGTCGCGGCCTAACCCAGAGGCTTCGAAAGCCAAGAGGTTTATATAGTCATAAGCGTTCGAAACTCGTGAACCGCTGGCGCTTGTCATATATCTCCCCGTTGTTTAGCGCAAAGAAAACGGTAAGTATCATCGAGGCAAAAAATACGTAATTAACCGCCAGCGCCCGCGTTCATTTAGTTGGGAACGCTCGTTGGGTTGGTTTTTACGATAGCAAGCGAAAAAAAAGTGCAGTGCAACGTCGACACGTGCGGGAGGAAAAGCAAGCACAGAAAGAACAGAACTACCGCTGGCGCAGTTTCAGGCAGGGGGCGCGCGAGCACTGCGAAGGCACGAAATTTGAATTGCATTGGGTGGTAGCAGTGGGCGGATAACGGCGCTACAGCCCAATATGGCGAATCGCTGCTCTGCCCTTCCGACAGCTTTCAGGTTGAGTGGAACAGCTTTAACCCCCCGCCCCCCTCCGATTTGTTACAAACAGGTCTCAGACATAACCCTTATGGACGTTTGATGAGTCTGCCCTTGACTCCACGTATAAGGCTTGACCCGGCTGAGCAGAGAATACCGCAATGCTTTTACGTGCGAAAATTGCTTTCAAGGATCTCCTCAACTGGAAGCTCGAGTAGAGAAGGAATTCAAAATACCAGGGTGAGACTCCTTCCTCCATCTATGTCACACGAGCCGAGATCCCGTGTGTTTTACCGCCCCTCCGTTGTTTGTAGCCCAGTATTAGTAAAACGGCTCATCAACAAAAGTATAACTGTGTGTCGTGTTGTTGTTACCTGTTACAACATCCACTGCGCCCGAGTGGTCGCATTTAATCGACGCGGCTGTCCCCCTTGAGATCATTCACACGCAGTCTGCGCTTCTGTAAGACCGTCCCACGGGCATATTTTCTTCAGTGGCAACCGCTTAACGCCGCTACCACACAATGGCGCTGAAGGCGGACATGCATTATGGCGTGAGAGTGTTGCAACATGTATACGCAAACCCTCTTGTTTCGGCGGGCAGTTCAAAACGAGCGCGAATGCCTAAATTATTTCGCGGGCTCGACACGGTGTTCTCCGCGAAAGCGTGCCTCATAAATGCTGAGTTGCAGTTAGAACAAAGAAAACGCGGTCGAGAAGACAGAACAACACGCAGAGGACAATAGGACGCGCGTAGCGCAAACATTGGTTCCTCGGAATTACACGTCGAGTACAACGGCCGCCGCTACAAACGGCCGGTTTTTGATTGCCGCGTTAACTGTATACTTGCGTAACAGCCCGCAGTAGCGGTGCTCCCGTCGCCTCCGCGGGAGGGGGCCCCCTCGCGGCACACAATGCCCTCATTCATGGCTGTAAGTCCCCGACGACTGCACGGCTAGACAAAATCACCGCTGGCATCATCCCACGACGCCTCGCACAGCACGTCTACACAAGCTCGGGCTTGTGTTGGGAAAAAAAGAAATAATAATCGCTGCTTGCGCATCTGGTGCTGGTGACTCTGTAACACAGCCAGCCCTGCCCGCTATTCTCCGAACTCCAGTTTCAGCGAAGCTAGTGACGTCACGCATGTGTTGCTCGCAAAAAATTTTACGTTGAAAGACTTCCAGGACACTTAGGTCTGTTTATGCGCTTCTGCTAGCGAAACTTATCCAACCCTATGTACGCAACATCGAGGCTGCGTCTCTTTCTTCGCTTTCGTTTGTCCTCCTTTGGGGCGAATCGCACATCGGCACTACACGCCACAGCGTGCCTAGAATCCGAGTTCCCTGTGGCTGGAGCGTACCTGTTATACTCACGTGCCCTCACGTTCACCTGTGACGTGATATGACGCCGGCGCCGCGCGCATTACAGGCCACTTTCTGTTCCCAGTCCTCGAAACGTTGGCGCCATGGTAATCCACTGGGATCATACTCTGGAGACCTGAGTTCCATTCCAATGCGAACTCAATGTGTTTTTATACGACTTAAAAGTGGCGGCCATTTTTTAGTAACGGGGAAAAACAAGACGGTTTTGCTATACAAGAAAGTTTACTTAGCATTCGCATTCATAAACTCTGGGTTTTTCTGCGGCCACCTCAATTTACCGGTTGACCTTAACTGAAGGACGCCCTGGTGAACTGCTCTGCTCTCTCTGAAAGCTCTAAATAGAAGGCCAAATACGGGAACAAAAGACACGGTCATTACCTGCCTGAGGGGTAAAGGCGCACGTTGAGAGAAGGACGCTGGGAACTACAAGTTAAGGTCCTCAAAACTGTTCGTGCTTAGGGAAAGAAGCATGTGCACTTGGCTGTGGACGAGTGGACCCATATCGGATCGGAATATCGCTGTTCGTACCTTGTCCGTATCTTCGACACGTTGTCTTGCGTCTTTGTCATAGCCGTTCTAATCTTGTCCCGTTTACTTCCGCCATCTTTATCAGTGCAATCTGTTTAGATCATTTATACCACCAGCGACGTCCAACCCCGGTTTACAAGGTGGTAGCCAGGGCGAGATTGAAATACTCAAAAGGCACTGTTTGGCGCAAGCATAAAGGCCAACTCAGGTACAGTCGCCAAAACTGCCTAAGAACAAAAAACAATATGTTAGCATGGTGCAGTGCAGAGCGGTTATGCGCATGCGCTGGGGCAGCAGAGTGCGGCTAATCAGCCGGTTATGAGCCGCCGAAGAGGCGCCGGTGGCTATCGTGAGCTGCCGCTCTGCGCATAGGCTAGCCTCCGCTTCTTTGTTGTTGTCAGCACTTTGGGCGACTGTACACACACTGTCACGCACAGTTATCAAAAAAATGAAATGTGAACGCGAAAAATGTGACCCAAACACGCAAAATCGAAGAATATGGATAGTGGGGATCAAATACGGCCCTGCTAGTGGTAAATTTAGAAAGACACATTTGATCGATTTGAAGTTTAACCGGTGCCACGCTGCACAGGCAATAAAGCGCACCGTATGGAGGACTCCGGATGACCGGGAGCTCCTCGCCCGAGCTACAGCTCCTGACCGCCACTAGGGCTCAGGATTACCTGGCGCACCTCCCTCACCTGAGGACACTCGCTAGGACTGAGCCTCGTCAGAAATAGTTATTTCTCTCTCATCTCTCTCTCTCTCTCTCTCCTCTCTCTCTCTCTCTCGCTCTCTCTCTCTCCTCTCTCTCTCTCTCTCTCTCTCTCTCTCTCTCTATCTCTCTCTCCGGATGAATTTTGACCACCTAGGGATCTTTAACCTGCGCCAAAATCTCGAACACACGGGCATTTTCGCTTTTAACCTGCATCAGAAAAGCGGCCACCGCGGCCAAAAATCGAAACCATGTCCTTGGGCTTAGCAGCACAACGCCTTAGCCACTGTTCCACCGCCGCGGGTGAAAGAATTTACAAACTTTGTTACTGTAATTAAGCGATGTGGTCAATCTGACTCCACGAAAGAAATGGGCCATTTTGTGCGTTCTAGTTCCTATTTCTGTGTTGTCCATCGCTGCACGTGCTACCGGCCCTCGCTGCTGACGGCAGCCGTGCGCGGGCGGTGGACGAGCGCGCTTCGCACCTCGCAGTGTGCAATGAGCGCGCACCGGTTTTGATTTCATCAGGCGCGTATCGAAGGGCGACGCAAATCGGACGAATGCTCGCTTCCCGCGGCATAATTAGCGGCGCTTGTTCGAGCATTAGGCCCTGATGCCACGCGACGCCCCGACGGAAAACGCGCCACGGGCGCGTGCTGTGCGAGCTGCTAGAGGGGAGCCGCTTGTTGACGCTTAATTGGGTGGGACGTGCACGCACGAGTGAGAAGCGAGGCTCGAGCGAGTATAGGGCAACGATGCGCGAACACAGGCCCGGGAAACAAATGCCGTGTTTGCGTGCGCGCTGAGAGACCTTGGCCGGCTTCCGCAGAGGAAGCGCGGCAACGGAGAGGTCCATGGGGTGCAGGTACAGGTCAGGGGTGCCCCGGCACAAACAGACGAGCCTTCCCTTGACTTTACGTTTGCGACACTTGCACTGACCACAGTTGGGAGACATAGAACGCTGAGGAAGGAGGTCAGCACCACTGACAGCAGTGCCGGACACCTGGGGTGGGGGAGTATCGAGTATTCTTCCACACCAAATAGCCCATGGCTGCTTACCGACATGAAGGAGCCCTGTACCGACCCTTTTCCACTTCGTGAGTGAATGCCCCGACTCACCAGGGGCGGTATTCTCGAGTTTTGTCCCTTTTGCGTCCCTTTCAGAAGTGTCCCTTTTGGTGAGCCCTGATTGGCTAAAAGCAAACAACAGGAAGTGACGTAACGCAAGTCCGGCAAACCTGCTGCCAAAGCCCACTGCTTAACCGGAAGTACGTCACGATGACAGAGACGCAAAAGGGATGTTTTCAAAAGGGACAGTTACGAGAATGCCACCCCAGGTCACCCCCCCCCCCCCCACCCCCCACCCCCTTCCCTCCTTCTCCCTGCTGGGAGGCCACCCTGTCCAGCTCGGACCCACGAGACTAACGACGGCACATTGAGCGGGCGATATCCACAGCCGATAGACTCCTGGACATCGCCCTGGGAAGACGGTGGCCATCTGGACGTGCATTTACACTTGAATTAAAAATTTTCTTTCTCCATATGGTCTGGGAGTGTGGACAATCACCATCATTAACCCTCTTACCAAACCCAACCTTGGAGGACCAGCTGATCAGCTCACGCCTTTAAGACCAGCAACGATTGGTGGACAGGGCCCGCCGGGCAGCCAAGGACCGAGGCTTCCTGGACTAAGGAGGCCTCCCACAACGGGAACTCGTACAGTTGAATAAATGTTTATTCCTCCTACTCCTTGGCAGCGATGGTCTTCGCGCCCCTTTTTGTAATGTCCCCAAGTAGTGAGCGCGAAATTTCTCGCCATGAATTCCAGCCAATCAGCTTGCCCTTTCTTTCGCCGCAATTTCTCCCCTTCCCGATTCATCGGTAACTCTACTCCCTATTCTCTTCTCGGCGCTGACAACTTGTGCAAGGTAGTTACAGAGATGCATCTACTCTAGTATTTCATTATCTCGGCATACGAGCCGGTTACTTGCATGTCTGTTTAACGTTACTTTCGACTTATTCCACATTCATCCTACCTACGACTGAGATTTCTGAGTACAGTTCTTGAAGGCGTTCTACGTAGGCCATCTCCCGATCACCTGAACACGAAAGACATCGTCCCCAAAGCTGAAACCGCTCATATATTCCCCATTTACTCGGGTCGCCGAATCCTCCCAATCAAGCTTTTGAATACTCCCTCTCGACACGCTGCGGATAATTTCTGTGAGATGATGCCCTCTTGTCTGACGCTATCATTCGCAGGGTATTTGCACAGTTTCTTATGAAAGGTTATCATGCCTGTGCATTCGCTGTACGCGCCCTCTAAGAACCACGTGTTTTCTCATCCATACTTCCAGTTCATTCAACGCTTTCATCGGTGCAGGGGTTTCTACTGAATCAAAGGCGTTTCGAAATCTATCAGCGCCGCTAAAAGGGTTTTGTTAAACTCCGCGGATCTCCCCATTACCAGATGCGATGGACGGCATGAATGCATGAATGGGGTCTATTGCTCGGCAGCTTTTCCCAAATCCAGCATGTTTATTCGGTTGTTTTAAATCTTGGGTGTCCCTTTTTCCGGTAACAGACATGTATACAACAGAGAGTATACTGCTAGGTCTGTAATTCTTAAGCTCTTTGACATCGCCTGTCCCGCGAATGTCAATTACGCTGTCATTTTGGCAGTCGTTTGGTGCCTTCAGTGTCCAGAAGGAGTTTGAGAATAATTTTGTTACCTATTCTTGTACATCACCCTCGTCCTTCCGCACATCCACGATTGTTTCGGCGTTACCAACGGATTTGCCTCTCCCCATTAACTCAGGCGCCTTTCCAAGTTTCCGTTTGTTCCTGCTGAAACTCGCAACCCAAGCTCACCCGTTCCCTTCTGTTTTGATCGTGGAACACTGCTAGAGTATAAACGTGCGTAGAACATTTCCGATGCTTTTGTTATCTCGTTAAAGTTGTTCGTTACGTTCCCAATTCTGTATCTCAGTGCAGGCGTTCTGTCTGTGCCAACAGCCAGTTTCTTCTTTGCATCTCTTAAGCTTCCGTCCTTGGTTTACGTCTCTTCAATTCTTGCCACGTTGCAGGCACGAGTGTCATTGTTTTCGCATCTACTTTGCTCCATCGTTTATGGCTCCATCGTAATCCGCCGAATTACCGCCTGTGTTTTCTGAGATATTCTACCTCTTCCTTATCCAGGTTTTCGTTTTCGTACAGCTCTAGTGCTTCTTCTATGGTTATCTTAGGTTGTAATTCCGAACGCCTACGACGTTATTATCCTCGTCGGTTCTCGTCCTAAGTATCCTCACCGCGAATTTCTTAAGAATCGTTATTCCAAACTCCTGCACACTGTCGTCTACTGATTGCAAGTTTGGTTACTAAGTATTTAGTCTTTTTGTTTGTTCCATTCTTAGATTTTGCTCCTCACCATCCTGTTGTCAGCGCTCTTGCCATTCCTAACTTCTGAATATCCCGCACAATGCCTGGGTCGGAACTTTAGTAAAATAACACAACAAACCTTATTTAGGAGATGGATGAAACCTTGGTCTGCGTGGGGAAATGAAATGGAGGAGGGGAGAGGGGGTATTTAAGGTTTTGAGATCTCCATTCGGCGGTCGATGCCTGTGCGGCGAACAAATTCTCAGAATAAAGTGGTTTCATTCTTCGTGGCCGATTTCAATGACTTGCTGTACACAATAACAAGCTATTGAAGGCGACAAAAAGCTACGCCCCAATACACGCATGTAGCCCGTTAAATCACTGGACCTGACACCAGACTTGTTTGTCGCTAAAACCGGCGGAAAAGCTCTTCTCTGTGTTGCGAGTTCTGGGCCAGGAGGTCCGCACGAAAGGTGTACGTTGCGTGACGGCATAAATGACAAAGAAGGGGAAATTTGAAAGATGACTGGGGGGCATGAAGCCTACTCCATTGCAATGCGCTTAGGTAAACATGTCGAACTAAAAATAAGCCAGAAAAAGCGAATCAAAACGCCATACCTAAACGATTGTCTGGCCGGTTAACTAGAACAGTGGCAAACTCTGAGAGTTTGCTATCAAAGTTTGTTAAAAAGTTTGTTATCAAAAAGTTTGTTATCAGTCAAAAAGTTTGTTATCACTCTTTCTTGAAGAACAGCCATAAAGACGTTCTCAATAGCATCACAAGGAAGTCTCAACGTTTTAGTATACCGTTTTCTTCCCCTCCAATCACAATTACAATTATTTGATGCGACGGCTGTGGTCTGATGCTGCTGGCGAAGGACGGAAAGCTTAACCTGGTGTACCTTGAGCGGCAGCATTCGTTAATTTGCAGGCGTTTCGAAACTTTTGAAGATAGTGCAATCGTCGTCAGAGGGAAAAAATGAGCTCAGACATAACGCACGAAGCACCGCCACGGTGATACAGCCAGACATACTTGGCCATGTTGACAACTGTACTTGGCGAATTACGGCAGCATAAAATTTTCACATGTGTTTACAGACCTGTTTCGTCTTTTTCCCCGTGTTTCAGCCTTGCCTGCACTGCAACGAACAACAGACAGTTGGACGGCCGCTGTCTGACGCTTTAGTCCTTTCCACTAACTGCTGCACGAAAGCCCTTTCAATGTCACTGTATGTATGCGCACTTCCCCAGGTCGCTGCAAGGGGATCCATCGCATGTTGATAACAGCTGCACGACGCGTGCTCGCGCGCAGAGCATGCCCTCGCCGGCCCATGTAATGAGCTCTCGCCAGAGACGTAGAGAAGATCGAGGATCCCGCTGCCAAAATGCAGCTTCATAAAACGCAAAAAAGGCCAAGGTTTGTGATCCCCATTCGGCGGTCGATGGCTGTGCAGCGAACAGATTCCCAGAATAAAGTGAGTTTCATTTTTATTGGCCGATTTCAATGACTGCTGTAACCTAGTCGTACGAGGGAAAGCAAACACTATGCATGAAAGTCCCCTCCTTTATTGTGATTTCGCAGCCTGCCGTCCAGCCATCTCTAGTAGAAGATCGAATTCATCCTTTTAGCGCATGCGCAGACAGCCCAGCCGGCGCGCCATCAATGGCGAGACTGAGGGACTGTGCGCCGGCAAAGCAGCGCTTCAGTGTAGGTGCATCCTGTGTTTCGCTAGTCTTCGTTCCTGTAGGCTCAGTCAGCGCAGCGTTTTAATTTTAATATTGTCATCATAATAATTATCATAATCAGCAGCAGCAGAAGCAGCAGGAGCAGCCTGTCAACGCCCACTGCAGGGCAAAGGCCTATGCCATGGATCTCCAATTATCCCAGTCTTGTGCTAACTGCGACCAATTTATCGCCTTCAAACTTCTTGAACTCAACGGCGCATCTAACTTTCTGCTGCCCCTATAGCCACGCTCGCCTTCTCTAGGGATGCACTATGTTACCCTTAAAGGGACCCTGCAACACTCTTTGAGCAGTGCAAGTAAACCTGCGCGACGTTTAGATTACACTGCCAGGAATACCTGAGCCAAATATTACACGTGCACGTGAAGCGGTGAGCGCGCAAATCGATGTGAAAGACGCGGAAAAACCAACCACTCTCTCTTCAGTTGTCCTCATTATGCATGGCCTAAGGGACGTCACATAGGCCATGGCTGCCCGATCGGCTGTCACTGGTCAACTTCGCGGCTAGATTCTCCCATTTCCGTCGTCGTCATCGCTGTGTACGAACCTCTTCTATGCTGAACCTGTAGGCACAGTTTTTGCTTTCTTTGTGTTTTGAGTGCGCGCGGAGTTGAGTGATGAGCTCAATACTTTCTTTTCAACGGGACCACTCGACTACAAACGTTTATTGCTTCAAAAACGCCTGCCAGCGCGCTCTTGCGAGCAGGCACCGATGCCGCTTTTTTGTGGCACCAGACCGGAAATAGGCCCATCCGCGTTGCGGAGACAATACATGTGATATATCAAAAGAGAACGCCGCGAGCCGCCCCCCTCTCCGGGAGAGAGCGCGCAGTTTCGTCGCGTTTCCGCAGCGAGTTGAGAGGGAACGATTATGTGCGATTTCTCATCGCGCGTAGTTTCGTTAATTGTGAACGGATTTTCATAATTCTTGCGGGAGGAGATTTCTCGGAGAATAGACTTTATCCCAAAACACATTACTAGTAGTCGATGGCAGGTGTTGCAGGGTCCCTTTAATGACCAACGGTTATCTTGCCTTCTCATTATATATCGTTTTCTCATATCAGTTGTGAAGCCTTCCCTTTTTCAAGTGGTTCGCTCGCGCTGAACCGCATTCACAGACGGCCAAGCCGCCGCTAAGCTTAGACAATACACAAACGTCGAGAAACAGTGAGCGAAGTGACGTGAAGTGACAAACGTCGCCGAAACGAATGCCGCGGCGTTTACTTCCTGCAAATTTACCAGTTGTACTCTCGCTACTGAAAACACCGATTTAAAGCGAGAACATTTTCGGATGAACCAGAACAGTCTAAGACAAGACAGTGACCGCAAAGCAACACCCTTTCCCTATAAAGACAAAGACTACCGATGCGACATACACGGGAGGAAAGAAACGCGTGCTTCGCTCACACACAAGATAATGTGGCCTGCTTACCTGTTTTACTTGTTTACCTGTGCTTCGTTGCAGACCACTATGACAAGGTTCGCGGCAATATATATGAAACAAAACTTCATCTCGAAGGTGCAACTGCTCACACAAGAGGGACAAAGTAGTAGAAAAAACACACAGCGCTAACTTTGGTCCCTGTTGTGTGAGCGCTTCACCTTCAAGATGAACAGCTACCAACTAGCCCAATTGTCCGTCCTACTGCAATGAAACAAAACACCGGACAAGGGTGCAGCCTCAGCCCAGTGCCAATGTTACGACAAGAAGACAAAATAGCTTACAATAGAGCGACCGAGTCTTATCGAGCTGGTGACATATTTCCAGATTCAAGGCCCAAGCTGATATGTACAGCGCTCAGATCGCAGTAGTGTGGTCTGCCTTCAAGGCTTGCGAGTCCACGAAAACACTGCCAAAAGTCGTTTTCAAACCTCTATGACAGCGGTCTAAAACCGGTGGTTGCGACACGTAAAATAATGCAAACATTTCAGGAAAGCGCTAAAATCGAGCATGAAGAGCTTTCCTGATATTCTGAAGCACAGGGCAGATAGGGCAATTGAGTAATATGGTCCAGAGCCCACGGACGCTCCTCGCGCTTACGCGTTTCGCCTGCTCTAAATCAAAAGCGAAAGCGTAGGCCGTTTGCGCTGGCCCGTGAGAAACTTGGGTGCAAATGTGTTCTCTATAAAACTCAAGCACCCTTGTCATCATCTTTTTTTCCTTCTTTTCCTCTGATTCCTCACGCCTGCTTTTGCTGAAGCGTCACTAATCGTTTATCTTCGCCTGTCTTTCCATGCGGAAGACTGGCCGTCGCCAGTCAAGAAGCGAAAAAATAAATAAATAACAGAGTCGCACTCACGTTTCACTCAACCACACGTATTCTACCGTGAATACACTTTACGGTGACAGCCACAATTACGAGAGGCTTGTTGTTTTCCCCAGACGCCCGCTAAATCACTTTTCTTCGGGTTTTTTTAGTGAGTTGACATTTTTAAAGTTTGTTGGAGTACTGGTACTTAGATATTGGTGTCTCCCCACCCCCCTTCCCCAACATGGTTACTTTTTACCCATCTTCGAGGTCCCTAAAGGGTGAGTAAGTTTGTGCACGGACTGAAATACAACCTTTTATAGCTACGACTGACCATTACTATTTCCTGTGTACTGGTCTAATATTTGCTTCTTACGTGAGGGAGAGTATCATAAATCGTAAACGTCATACAACGGCACGGAGACGCCACCATACGGAAGGTGTATGAGGTAAACCGCGTAATTGGTTTGCTCGGTGAGCGCTTCAAAACCGACTGCCGGCTCGGTCACCCACTCGCCGCTTGCAATTCCCTCTCACCAGGGTTGCCAGCTGGCATCCGTAGATAGCGCTGGAAACTCGAGCGCTCATCCTCATAAATCTTTCGGGGAGCGCTTGTGAACCGGAACGAAAGTTAAACAATGGTGGCCGACTGTGGCATTCAAGCTGTGGAGCGTCGCGGTGCTTAATAATATTCACGAGCTACAGTCTGTTCCTTTCTTTTATAGCGCGTATACACAAAACACCCGCTTGTACACATGGTGTACGTTTTCAATCATTCACGGCTCGTTTCCTCCCAGTGTTTTTAGAGTATAGCCTCCGACCCAATGAAAGTATCTGGCAGAACGAAACAGAAAAAAAAGAGGTTTTCGTGCTTGAAAACCGGTCATTTCCTCGTTGTGTTGCTAAGAATGCAGTGTGACCCTTTCTGAGGGAAAGTGGGGAAGTAGAAGAATAAAAAAGGAAGTTGCTCGATACTAATGGAGCGAAAGGCGCGCACTTCTCCGCCCCCATTTTATCAACGATTTGAGAACGCATAAAAAGACGTCTAATGTACGCATCGTACTTCCAATTTATCAGAGAACTGGTTTATTACGAACCAAGTTTATACACGCATCAAGAGATTAATCACTTTGCACCATTAGACGGGCCCCTCAGAACGAAGCGAAATTCAGCGAATACAATCAAGACAGCGAAATCAGGCTTTGCGTGTGCGCTCTTACTCAAGATTGTAAGCCTCTTCGCTGAGACGACGCGTATGAGAGAGGGGGTAAGTGGGGATTAAGCTGAAAAGTATAGGATAAATAGACTTGTGCGGCTTTAAGTTCCCTTCCAGTGCATTGACAAGTCTCGCTTTCTGTGCATCTTAATATTCCAGGTTTGTGTATTCATAAAACAGCGTCTGAGGAATATATAGAAATTGGAGTACTACACTCGTTACAAAAACGAAATAAAGTGGTTTAACAACTCTTAGACGGGATGGAGGGCCAGCCTTCACACACACACACACACACACACACACACACACACACCACACACACATACCCAATACATAAATTACATATAACAAAAACATACTATTATATATACACAGAAAGAAATGCCGGCAGTCTAGAACGCCAAGAAGGCATAGGGTGGTTAGACTTTTTTTACCGTTATTGACGTTGCTTATTTTTTTATTAATTACGTGAGAAAGAAAGAAAGAAAACACCGCGCCCAGAGTGGGGACCGAACTCACGCCTTTCGATTAGATCTCGAATGCTTACAATTCGGCTATCGGGCGACTGTGTTCTGCTTCACTTTCTGGGGTATTTATATTTACTACACTTGTATCTGACGCTTGAGGGTGGTAGCCAGCCCTCAGACTACACGGGGAGAAAGGGACCTTCTTTTCAACCCCCGGGGCGAACGTCTACAGCCTGTATGAGCGGTTAACTGGCGGAAAACCTCTTAAATCTACCTTGGCATCAAGGCTGCCAGAACCGAGGCCCTCGCTAAGCTTTCGCACGATAATAGGGTTTGGAATAGCCGAATTGGTAAGGCATTCGAGATCTAATCGAAAGGCGTGGGTCGGTCCCCACTCTGGGCGCGTGTTTTTCTTTCTTTCTCCTTCTCCCGTAATTAATAAAAAATAATGTATCGTCCAATAACGATAAAAAAAGTCTAACCACTCCCCTATGCCTTCTTTGGGCGTTGTGTTGTAGACTGCCGGCATTTCTTTCTGGCTTTCTTAACGAGCCCCTCATTCCCAAACCCTATATATATATATATAGATATATATATATATATTAAAATATATATATATATTATATATATACATATTATATATATATAGATATTATATATATATATTATATAATATATATATATATGTATATAAGAAATAACTTTATTACTCGAATGGGGCAGATGAGCTCTAAGAGGGGGGGGGTTGTAATGAAAGACGTTCCGAACTATATGTTTTCTCTTAGGCGTAGACTCCCGGAAACTGAATCACCGCTACGCATGACCACCTGCTGTAGCGGTACGATCAGGCAAGCGCGGGTACGTGTATAGGCAACGTGCTACTCACATGCTGGCGTACAGGCTCTCGTATGCCCAGTTGTCTTCATGCTGGTCGAACATGCGGAGTGGTGTGGTGCTCAGCGCCCTCTATTCAGTTGGGGCACACGCAGGGGGCTCCGATGAGGCATCCCGCTATTCGGGGAAAGAGACGCGTTCCCTCTCCTCCACCTCCTCCTCCCCCGGAGTACACCACCTCCTGGCGGTAGCCTGGGAAAACGAAAACAGGAAGCGGTGGTCAGGCACGAAAAAAAAAAAGCGAAACTTGCATTCTTGCTAAATGCATTATGAACTATTGAAAGGCACTGAACAATCGCTGAAAAGAAATATATATCCGACCTCATCGTAAATGTAGTTACGTCCCGTTTCTACACTTTCTTCTGATGCTCTCCCCGCGTAGCGTGGGAAGAGTTGTTGTAAACGCGTTTATTGGAGCCGAAAAAAGAACAAAAGAAAATGAGCAAGAGGTGGGTGGCCACTTCTTATTCCAGAAAGCGGCAGACCAAGTCCACTGCTCCAGCCCGGGAGTGTAGACGCGAAAAAAAAATGTATTTTCGGCGTTTCCTATTGTCACAACGTATTCTTACGTGCTGGCAGCGAATAATGCATTCGGCATGACTGTAAAAAAAAATCGTCTACGATTGCGCGCAAATGATGAGTTGCGCAATTTCTACAGCGATATCAGGTCCAGGAAATACTACATGCTTTGCATTTAGATACATAGTCCGATGAAATTACTGGCAGGGTCACAGGCGTTATGCAGAGTGTTCTGGCTCGTGTATATGGTTACATAAGCGGAGGAGGCGTAAAAAGATATATTAAATAGTTTTGACTGAAGTAAATCTTTTTCTTTCTTGCTCGCACAGCGCTTACGAGAGGCCGACTCCGAAGGCGGGGCAATGTCCGGTGAGAACCTACCCCTTTACATGTTTTCATAATTATTTCAGCCGAGTGATGTACAGATAAAGTAGTCTCGCACTAACATACACAATGTAAAGGGCAAAACGTTTATGAAAGCAAGCAAGTTTATTTACGTTTGTGTATCTGTGTTTATGCAACTAGTTCATATAAGCATCGTGAACTTCTTTCGTCGTTTGACCGGAGATGGACCGAGGAGTGGACAGATTCAGCGACGAGGAAAGGGTGGGGGGGCGAGGTAATGGCTGGCCCAGCGATCAGTGACAACATCGTATGCTCGCAGTCATGGAGGCAATAAGGAAAAAAGTGTGGATGACGAAACACCCAGTCCACGAGGAAGCCGTTGCACAGAACGACGCACAGTCATGAAAAAATGAGACGCGATCACGAAAACATGAACCGAAACACAAAAATAGCGCAATTTCTTTCCATGCAAGTCAAATAGATGCGTCGCATAATTACGCTAACAAAGTTGTGAAATATGACTTTC